>BQNB010020029.1:35154-64365 GCA_026074375.1 Tanacetum coccineum | reverse complement strand
AAACTATTCTCTCTCTAGTGTTTCTCTCTCTAAAAACTAGCCCGATCCAAGAATCGAACCCGTGTTATGATATAAGATACACCACATGATCCTTTAGACACATACACATTTCTAAAGAAGCTGGTGTTAGTCTTGTTCTTTGGATTGATAGCACTCTACCACTTGTTGAGAAAGCCGATTCAGAAGCTACCGAAGTAGTTTGTACACTCAATATATCCCAGGCCATTTGCGATATAACAGGAAGCATTGATTCATTGCTTTCCAAAACCCCAACACATCATAACCTGCTAACTCTTTGGTCTAAAGATGAGAGACAAAATTGCTTTCGACATATCTCTCGTATTCACTAGTCGCTATAAGATCATGCTTTGCCCTTTTGTTTTGTTTTAACTTGTTTAGCAAATTAGTCATCGGATTCCTTTAAGAGCCCGCATTTAATGAAGAACCCTGATTCGATGATTGATTTGGTTGATCGTATTTCAAGTAATACATATTATACAACCCCTCGAAAGAGGTTTTGAACCGGTCTTTTTCCTTGGTTGCAAATTCATCATCAAAAAACTCCAAATTAGTCAAAATCGACTCGATAATTACCTCTACCCCACTTACATTAAAACATGGATTCAAAGCGGCTGCACAAGTAATTACCGGTGGGATTTTCTCAAAGTATTTCCTAAGCTTTTTTTCATTGGTACAACCATACTTGAATATATACCACCATTAAGTTCAAATTCGCTTAGTTTGTTGCACATGAAGAATATTTGTTGAAGCACTAATGACGTTGGATAATAAACCCCTGATAATTTTTTCGTGGCAGAGTTAAAAACCTTAAGTAATCGGGTTAGATTTTCAATAATAACCCAATTTTCAACTGGAAATGGCTAACACCTACCCTCGTCGGACAAAGTCTCATGAAAATAATGCAAAGTATTTTTTTTTGTTTAGACCACATTGGAACATATGATAAGTGGAATTCCATCTTGTTGGAACGTCCCAATTAGGTGTATAACAAGGTTTCTCCGCATCTTTACACATGTAAATATATAATTGATAGTTTCTAGACCTGATTTAAATATATCTTTTAACATTTTTTTAAAGATTCTTTCATTTGGTCAATCGCGGGCACCTTTAAACCGGCTTGCACAACCAAGTTAATGATGTGTGCAACACATCGACTATGATAAAAGATACCGTCCATAGGTGGACTATATTTTAATTTTAGTTTGCTAGTTGCTCTTGTATTGTTGCTAGCATTATCCAATGTAATGGACAAATTTTTTTCTTCCAAATGAAACTTGGAAAACACTTTTTTCAACAAATGAAATAAAGTAGGTCCCGTGTGGGGAGCCAAAAAGTCTTCGAATGCAATGACCCGCTTCATCGTTTGCCAAGTTGAGGGCTCAATCCAATGTGTGGTAACACATAGGTACGAACCAGGAAAATTATGAGGAGCAGTCCAAACATCCGTTGTTATGTTGAGACTAAAATTTAAATTAAGAAAACCATCTTTTATTAGTTGCTTAGCATCAATCCATAATTCATTGCATCAGGTTTTAGAGTAGTGCGACTTACATGATTTTATTTTTGCTGCAAATGGTTTTGTCACACCCTCCTCATTTGCTCGTCGTCAAAGTGGTTGAATGGTAACCCTCGTTGAATCACTAAACTTGTGAATTATTCACGAAGAACATCTGTATTGTACATAAAAACACTCCTATCTCGAGACATAGACGATTGCCTCGCTTTTGGAACCTTTTTTAGTGCCTCACAATGAGGATGTAAGATATGATTCTTCAACGTCAAGTTGGAACTTTGCAAAAAGAAATGAAAGCAATGCTTACATTGAGCTTTGGTCGTGTTGTCCGACATCTTGCTAAGGTTAAAGTCTTTCCAAATTTGGGGGTTTCGGGTGGTTAGTAAATTTTGAAGAATCGTCGGTGCACTTGAAGAACCAACACCGGTGGTAGTTGATCTCGATTGAGTTGCCATTACTTATTGAAAGAAATTAGGTTTTGATTTGGAGATTTTTTTGCTTAGGATTGTGATTTGTGAGTTGTAATTGGCATAGAAACACAACCTCTCCATTTATAGTGAAATAAAATAGCAAAATAACAAACACTACACCTAAAAAGTCTGAAAAATACTCCTCCACGGGTCCCTCTACGTGAAAAACGCAAGATTCAAAATTTTGAAAAAAAAGTGTCGAAACCGGTTCCAAAACCGGTTTGGGGAACTGTACAAAATCGGTCCTATGAACAGTCAAAACAAGAAACCTTGAACGTTCCGATACTGCCGGTTTGGCCAAGAATCGGACTGGTTCTAGTCAAAACAAGGTTTGACTGGTTCGCTTTTAGGTTTCTGGACCGTTCGGTTTCCCAAACCGGTTTTTTTGTGCATCTCTATTTATGATGATCCAAAAGGAGTTTTTTGTCAAAATTTGTAAATAGTATTTCTGACATTTACATCCTTATTACATGTTATGATATGGGTGATTACTTGATGTTGTTTCTTTAATTAACTCCTTTTGGTATGATCATTAAAACTAGGTTTTTTATCTTTATAAGAATAACGCTTAAAATTATGCTATTTGGTTGATGATAATTTAGACATCCACTATATAAATCATTACTAAAGGTTTAGAATTGTGTTATATGATATTAATATATAAACTTTTTAGTTTTTATAAAAACCAAGTCTCTCTATGTATAAACCTTTTCAAGTTTTTAATAAACTTCCACATAATTTCAAGGTGCATTGATGATTAAAAGGTCTAATATCCTAGACTCTTCATAGCCACATAAGCTTGAATTAGATGTTCACTATGGTTTACAAGTTTTTAGACCTCTTCATAATCTTATAAACCTTTTCATAAACCACCATAGTAGATGCCCTTAGTTATAGAGTTAAACACATTTTTAGTCTGTGATATACCATGTATTAATAACGTTATTGGGTCCAAAAGTTTAAAAATGTAACGAATTCACCTATTTTGGTCGACCCGTAACACTTTTAGTCCATTTGTCGTTGACTGTTAGTTTGACTAGTTAAAAAATATTAAATGACTAAAATACCCTTGACTGATGATATACAATGACTAAAATGCCCTTTTCTTCCTTTTTATTATTATTATTATTATTATTATTATTATTATTATTATTAGTTATTTTTTATTATTGTTATTATTATAGAAAACTAAATCTAGACAACCTTTTTAGTTCATTTCTTTCAAAAAATTTGCACAGTACCATATAGAAAACTAGATCTAAACAACCCCTTGGTACCATATGTTTCACCTATCTAATTTATTTGAGCAAGGAGATGTCTAGTTTTGAAATTCATCATCACATACAAACGTCATTCTTGAAATCTAATACCACAAGAATCATTAACAAAAAAATTATCCAATAAATCACATGCAAACATCTTCTAATCCTCATGATGTTACTCTTAACGTGCTATCAGCCATTATAGGCAACCTCTTGAAGAAACAAACAACACTCGAAGGAAACTTGCTCCTAAACCTTGATGGCCTTAAGAACCATAAATCCCAAATTGCCACCACCTATTTGGGTTACGTCCATTAAGATTATACCACCTAGAAGCTAACCTGGCAACTGATTTCACATCATTTGGGTTTCTTCAATTAAGATTATACCACCTTGAACCCACAACTTCCTTATGATTAGGCCCAACCCGATCCTCTACAAACAACATCGTGGATCTAATTTGTAGGTTTGAATCCTTCTTGTGTATTCATATCGGGAATGATAAAAGGTAAAGGTTGATACTAAATAATCTAAATGGATGATTGGGTGTTTTTTTGTGGTGGGCGAAGATCTGGTGTAGTAGTCGGTGGTGTGTCGCCGGAGGTAGTGTGGTGGCCGGTGACTGCTGGTTGGAGATCTAGGGAGGGAGAAGAAAAAGAAAGGGTGAAAGGTTTTCCTGTGTTTATGTGTTGTGGGTTTGAGCAAAGGATTTAAATTAGCTTGAAGATGCCGACAAATTAGATAAAAAAAATGAAGAAATTTGATGGAGTCTGGTTGGAGATCTGTTTGTTTTATACAATATATATTAAAAGAAAAAGAACAAAAGAAAACTAAGAAAAAAATGAAAATAAAGAAAGATATATATAAAGATTAGGTAATATAATATAGATGAAAAGACAAAAATGCCCTTACATTTGACAGTCGAAAGTTAGTCAAACTAACGTTTGGACCCAAAAGTGTTACGGTCGATCCAAAACGACCTGATTCTTACATTTTTAAACATATTGACCAAAACCGTTTATACCCAGTAAACCAATAAGGACCAAAATGTAAGTTAACTCTTATTTTTATATGTTTAAAATATTAATTACTTTTTGAACTATATCCAAGCCAAAAGTAAATTATAATATTTAATTATTAGTAAAAACAAATATGAATACATGATGAATTTCTTAAATAGTTTAAACGTAGTAACATAATAAATACATGATTTTGGGAACAATAAATGGAATGTAATATTTAAATTAAAATTTTCTTTAAATAACGAGACTTGTACGACGCTCGTAGAACTGCGTTGCACGGGCTTAGGCTGTGGGCCAAAAATTTATTGTAAAGCTGCTTCTTTATTTGAGCACTGTATTAAACACAAAAAACACTAATGCACATTTTGGTTGAGGGCATTATCAGTTTTGGTTTGTTTTCAGCATCTGACAATATAAACTGTATTCTACCAATTGAACTAACTGGCCGTCATTTCTGTCCCGTTCATGTAATGTTTTTATTAACTTGTTGCGTTGCACAACGGTTTAGTGAAGTATGTTTGTGTACTTGTTGGTTAATTTCTTTGTTGCAGACTGTGGGTTCATACATATCTTTATATAATTTATTAACGTTGAATTAAATATTTTATATTCAAAAGTCATAACGAAAGAAACCACAAGCCAAAAGAAGTGCTACTAAAAATGTGCATGTTTTAGAAACAATGTTAACTAATTGGTCCCTAAATGGGTTTGGCCAAGCTTCTTGTGTACTTGGAACCTTGTTTATGTTATAAAAAATATTGTTAGCTCAAGAATATAGAGAGCGAACAAGGAAGTTACTTCATTAATTATATTAGGCCGATCATAAATTAATTATAGCGTTGTAATAGGCTAGACGGGTAAACGGGCTCTTTATGTAATCTAATCGGTCACGTGTATCAGGCGAAAGCCCAAGTAATCCCAAGCCCGGCCCGTAGAAACACCAAGGCATGAAAGCCTCTTGGTTTTAACTATAAATACCCTTCTCCAAGGATGGAGAGGGTGTTGGTTCTCATTTGTTTTCACACACACTTGCAAGAATTAACCATCTCATTTTCTCTCTTTATTTCTCTCTCTAACTTCTCTCTAAAATTCTTCATATCTTCATATTTTTTCTTGTTCAAATGGTGAAGTGAAAGTGGTTCTTGGTCACCGACATTTGGTATCAGAGCAAGAAAATTCCAAAACTTGATGTGTAATTTTAATACGTATAATCCCGCGAAATACTCTTGTATTTTTTCGGTTTAGTCAAGACTTGTAAAATCCCCTGAAATAGTTTTTTTTCCACAACAACAACAACACTTTACCTGCTTAAGATCCTACAAATCATTTTCACTTTACACTTCATGTTACAATGGAAATGAAAGATACTTTATCTTCGTGTTCGGATTCGGAAGGACAACAAATGCAACTAGTTCAAGACAAAGCGAAAAAGAGTTGCATGGTATCTTTTCGACAACTTCAGTCACACCTCAAGCTTCTTTCAAACAACGACTTAAAAGGAACTCGAACCGAGTGTGGATTCAAACGCGCATTTGCGACAGTCTTTGGTCAAGATGTAGAGACTTTCACAAGCACAATGTTCCTATACGTGGATCAACTAGAAACGCAACTTGACAAAGAAGAATTTCAAGAGATTGGATCTATGGCTTCTTTTAAAGTACTCGAGACACAGTTTAAGATGTTCATCAAGTCACGGATGTATTTGGATGATGAATTTGTCGTAATGACACGCAACTACTTTCTCTAATACACTCAACTTGTGATTCCAGAATTCCGTGATACACTGATTCAACACATGGAATCTGTTAAGAAGTCGATTGATGAAAGAGCAAAGCATAAAGAAGAGTATAACAGCTAGGTGAATGAAAGACGAATGCAGACAATAGAGGATAAGGTTGATTCGAGTAAAGCAGTAGATGCTAATTTGGTTAACATAGAAAGCATTGGGACATAATCAAAAGAGCAGGATATAAGCAGCAGATCAGGGAATGATGCACATGCTGATGATGCAGATATTAGACCCGTATATGATGAAGAGCCAATGACTGAGGTACAAACAACTGCTAAAATCAATATCTTTGCTACTAGACAATAGCATACTGAGCAACCTGAATTCAATAATGAAGGAAAGGTTGACCAAAATGCTGAACAATGTCATGACACATGTCCTTTGCTTGTTACATTAACTGATAACCAGACAACTGAACTCTCAAATCAATCTCTTGAATTTGAAAATATTCGTCTTAAAAAGACCGTTGCCCAATTTCAAAAAGATTTTTTAAGAATGGAAGCACATTGTGTTAATCTTGAACTTAAATATCAAAATCAAGCTTTAAAAGAAGAGCAACATGGTCAATTTTTGAAAGTAAAAAGTAATGAAGCCAAGGTTAAACATGACATAGATGCAATTGAAACAATAAACATCGAATTGGAACATAAAGTGGCTAAGTTACTTAAAGAAAATGAGACTTTGAAAAGGCATTACAAAGAACTGTATGACTCCATCAAGAAAACGAGAGTTAAGAACATAGAACACACAACTTCTTTGATTGCAAATAATGATAAATTCAAAGCTCAACTTCAGGAAAAAGGGTTTGCAATTGCAGCTTTAAAAAATGAATTAAGATAGTTAAAAAGAAATAGTGTGGATACTTAGTTTGCAAAACCATCAATCTTGGGGAAACCGACTTTACAACCACTCAAAAACCAATCAGTTGTTAGACAACCGAATGTATTTAAATCTAAACGACCTAAAATTTCAAAACCATGGTTTGCCTCCCAAGTTGATGAGAAAAAAGACTTGTCAAAAGCAGTCACTACACATTATTTGCCTAAGGAAAGAGAATATGCTTTTGCAAAACCTCATCACGTGATTGCATCTAGCGAATCTAGGAATAGCTTAAAGAACATGCCAAGATTTAGTTCAAATGACATGGTTCATAATCACTACCTAAAGGAAGCTAAGAATAAGACACAAGAAAGATATATGAATTCAAAAACTAGTGTGATGTCTTCTGCTAGATTACAAAACACTGCTAATAGTAGCAAAACAAAACCTAGGAATACTAATTAAATGACTAGGAAGTGGCCTACTTCTAAGAGTAGTTGCGTAAAAATTATAGCTGTGCTCATAGCAGA
Source organism: Tanacetum coccineum (assembly GCA_026074375.1). Taxonomy (NCBI): domain Eukaryota; kingdom Viridiplantae; phylum Streptophyta; class Magnoliopsida; order Asterales; family Asteraceae; genus Tanacetum; species Tanacetum coccineum. Next base: position 56,939 of record BQNB010020029.1, on the reverse strand, counting down.
GCAATCTAGGAATTCTGGTTCTTTTTCGGACTCCAAACACTTTGTTTGTTCTACATGTCAGAAATGTGTCTTTAATGCAAACCACGATGCTTGTGTAACTAAATTTATGAACGAGGTGAATTCTCAAGCTAAGATACAACCCCATATTACTAAAAAAAGGAACAAACCCGTAGAATAGAAGAGTCATACTCAGAAACCTAGCAGGCAGATCTTTGTAATACATATGTTGTAACACCCCCATATTTGACATATACCATCGAAAGCTAATCTGGGGTATTACTTCATGAATCATAGTCACAATAATAGAAAACGACTCAAAAGAGACATTTTTGAAAGATAAGTTATCATTCATTATTCATCAGAGTCTTTACAAAAAAGGTCCCAAAATACATTTCAAACATAAAGCTGAATGATAACAGACTTGGACGTCCTCATGATTAGTGCCACTCCATGTCATAGATTGGTCAATTACCTGAGATAAACATGCTAAAATGGTCAACACAATGGTTGAGTGAAATTCACAGTGTTTATAATGAAATGTTTGAATACAATTCATCATAAGTGGTAATAATTGCAATGAATACAATTATCATGGAAAACAGTATTATTGCCCTAAGCTCATGCAACCAAACATTAACATCCGAAGTCAATTTAATGACTTGAAGGAACAAATGTCTTTAAGGAAAGGTAACTTGCCAAAGTTATCCTTTTTTCTCAAATATAGTATGTTTGGTTACCACATATACGGGTACACCAACGGGGGTCGTCACCCTTAATAGATCTATCCATAATATTTATGTTCACTCGCAAGTGACTAATGGTTCATGATTAAGAAATATTGTCAGTGAAGGTAAACTTAGGCAATAATATATCAGGATAGCATACAGTTGGAAAACACTTGTATTCATAGTTTATAGCATGTATCTCCCTATGGGATTTTAAAAAACATGTAAAGGTGGGACTATGAACTCACCTTATTAAGGTAGTTGATTGATTTAAAATTTAATTCAGATGGGAGTAAACAGCCTTGTCACACAACCTGGAGTAATATGTCAAGTCTTAGTTTGATTGATGATATTACATATAACACCCTGTGTTTTCAAGTCATTGACGACGTCGATAAATCTACTATTTATTTTTAGTGTTGTACGCGGCTGCTTGTGATTTCATGAATTAAGTTTAAATCGCGTAAGTTAAAAATTAGCGTTCAATGTAAACGGGCATCAAACAATTAAATGTTTACATCAATCATGTGTTATATAATTATTTTGATAATAATTATGGTCGTTGTTCATTTATTTTATTGGTTAGGTAAGTTAAATATGTTTCGCGATAAATGTACGTTTAATCATACCCGGAAGCACGTTAATTTATTAACACTTCAACAAATACCCACGATTATACCCAATTCCTAAAGTTTTATTAAACTTTAGCCAAGTAAATGTTATTTACACTTTATACACTAGAAATTAAAAGAATACACAAATACTTATGACTTAAGTGTTTCAACTCAATTTTATATTCATTTTACAACTTGGTATCATTGTTTTTGGTGTCAAACATATGTAAAATTGAGGGGGAGCAAGTTTATGTTCCATGTAATTCATGCTAAGTAAAAGATTTCCCCATGGTATTTCAAGACAAATTTTAATCACACAGTATTTCAAAATCTAAGTGACTTAGAATTTAAAATAAGGGGAGAAATGTAATTAAAATGTGATCTAAAAGACTCAAAGTGCTATTCAGAAATGGTTTTATGGTTACGATCTCATACCCTACAACATCTTATTTCACGACGATTCTGAAGTCATAAGGTGGTAAGGTTAGGTATTTGTCCTATGATCCAACCAGAACCGGAGGGATCTACCCAAGGACACTCCACAGTTAGAAATAGCAGTCTTGGGTATGATGGGAGATGAAATGTGTATAGGGAAGGATGCCGACTCCGATTGAGCTACACTGGCATAATCACTACAAGTGTTAGTCACAGACGTCTTGGTAAGCATTTAAAGGGGTGAAGAAATAAATGAAATGTATGGATAAAGGGGGGAGGTTGAAAGAAAGCAGCCCTACACCAACTTAGGCAGAATCCGCGTCAATATCATATGCTGTCAGAATCACAATGTTGATTGCTGCATTGGAAGACGACATCATGGACCCTTAGATGATGCATATGGCTACAACCCTCCCCAGCCATTCGGTTTCTCTCAACAGAAACTTTCTCATTTGTCATGGAGATACACACGACTTCTATTGACTTTCTCACTCGAGTTAGTTATATTGAATAGTTGTGGCAATTGCTCTAGCCCTCCGATTACAAAAAATCCAAATGCACCTATCGAGTCTAGAAGCCATGAGCAGACTAGAGCCAAGAGATCCATAAATAAATCTCATTAGGACACATTCCATTTCTAACACTTGTTGAACATCAATTAGTTCACAAGATGTTAACAAGAGTCCTACGCATTATCCTTGTGATTGTGCCAGAACATTCGAGTGATACTTATAATCATGATTGAGCCAGCATCAAACAAGCTCTTGGTAGGTGACTTGCGAGATTCTATATGAATCAAACTTGTGTCAACTGGAAAGAAACGATGGTGCGATTCAATGTGAATCAAACTTGTTCCAGGAAATGAATTGACGGCTTAATCAGAAAGATAGTAACTATCTGATTCACTCTTACCGTGTTGTCTGCTTTGAGACGTTCCGGTAATGAGAACTAGCAAGCATGGTAAATCTAATACATCTGTGTTAGAAGATCCTACGCTTTGAGCTGGAAACCCTGTCAAGGAGATTCTTTGAATCTACCTGATCACAGGTACAGTATTTATACTGTAAAACGGTCCTACGGAACCGGAGGTTAATCTAACCAAATCCGGACGAATGACAAAGCCATATTCGTCCACCCGCTTTATTGCTAACTGTTTTATTTCAGGATACATAAAGATGGAGATGGTGATGCCTCATTCCAGCTGAAGTCGGATTCATTACCACATGCTCATGCTCAAACTACAAAGACATACTATAAGCATCAAGATTCAAGAATCATGAAAGCTCAAGAATTAAAGACAAAGACTTCCGCACAAACTCTGATATACAAGATCTTCCTTCAAAGATATCAAGTCTATCAAGGGAGATTGTTAGCAAGCTTTCAAGATGATGCAAAGTATGAGCATGTTGGTCAAGACACAAGATCGCAAGGTGGCAAAGACGATCAAGATGGAAGGATAAAGATTTAAAGATCTCGGACGAAAAAGACAAAGTCAAAAGACAATGACAAAGGCTAAAGATCAAAGATCACAAAGCATGAAGGAACAAGCCTACAACGTAGACAGAGACAAAGATTACAAGAGCTCAACGACAAAAGCAATCTCATTGATCTCACAAAGGAGTGTCACAATGAACTCACTTCAGGGGAGATTGTTAGCCTCACAATATTGAGTCGAACAAGGAAGTTTGTTCATTAATTATATTAGGTCTCGTTCATTAATTAATTATACGTTGTAATAGGCTAGATGGGTAAACGGACTCTTTATGTAATCTAATCGGTCACGTGTATCGGGCGAAAGCTCAAGTAATCCCAAGCCCTGCCCGTAGAAACACCAAGGCATGAAAGCCTCTTGGTTTTAACTATAAATACCCCTCTTCAAGGATGGAGAGGGTGTTGGTTCTGATTTGTTTTCACACATATTTGCAAGAATTAACCATCTCATTTTCTCTCTTTATTTCTCTCTCTAACTTCTCTCTAAAATTCTTCATATCTTCTTGTTTTTCTTGTTCAAATGGTGAAGTAAAAGTGGTTCTTGGGCACCGACACATAACCCGAGTCTTGTTATGTTTTAAGAATAGCATGAGAGGTGCCTCTTTTAAAAAAGATTTTATGTGGATCAAAATAAGTACATCGCCTTTATATATATAAAGTATTCACTTGCATATTCTCTTTTATGACCTTATAAAAGAATCCTAAGTTAGCTAACATTGTTTTAAAATTAACGTAAATAAGTTATTCCTTTGATTCCTTATGTATGATGCTTGCTTGGGTTTTCATAAGATGACTTTGGCTTTTTCACACTCAAACACGATTTATATATAGGTAACACCTTTAAAAGATATGTGTTCAAAACATAAGCCGCGTGATGACACATTGAAGCACGATTTCATATTTGCATGCATCGATATGGAGTCTTTGGATACAAAAGGAAAAGTAAGCTTTTAAGCTACATTCAAAAGTAACGTAAAAATTGGATATGTATATGTCATTCTAATTTTAAAACAAACATAAATCGAACGACATGATATTTCATTTGCATAAGGGAAAGGTTAAAGAAGAGTAGGCGATAAAAATATATTTTTAATTCATCATTATGAAATGCATAATCTCACCAAGTACACATGATTTGGATACAAATTCGAACCAACTAATCAATAAACATTTAATCTACTCAATCATGGATCAACTATGCAAGTCGATACGAAGTTTGCATCGCATCATGTGGATAGGTGGTGGTAGCATGCGTTCTTGAGCACCATTGCCATCCTTCACAATGAACACCGTATCCATCCCCTAACTAACATGACGTTCTAGATGACAATGCATAAACAATACACCTATTAAAATTTTATAAGAGAAAGACTTGAGTTAATTATCATAAAAGTGATTAAACAAAATGAAGTAAGTTGTTAGATTATAGAAATGTGTTTTAGAAAATGAATCTTACCCAGTTCATGACAGAAATTTACCATTTTAAACCTTCTATATGATATAGTGCCAAGAGCATTTGATTTTGATCCCTTGTGACCTACATTATCAAGTAGAAAATAACAGTGATAAAGGCGATATGAAACCCGTTACGTTGGTGCCATGCTTATGTTAAGGGGAAAGGTGTCGTTGTCTATTATATGTATCTCTAGAAGTAGTCCTGCATTGACATATATAACGACACACTTGATTAACAGAGTTTCAAATACTTAAGGATGTAAACATAGACAATAACGCTAGCAAATGCACATACACGTATTGTGTGGCGATTCACGTATCACATATGCAGCAGTGGCAAATGTGTCGGCAATTTCTTGTACGCCACTAGTATTAGGTGAAGTGATCATTCCTTGAGGCGAAACTTGTTGGACAACCACATTTTGTATGGCAGAAAGGGCGACATGTTGTTGTCCATTATTCGTACCTAAAGAAGCATAATCATTAAATGGTCATTGAAGCATATATATTCATCCAACACTGTTTCAAACGCTCTTTTGTTCGCACTTTTTGCTCCTTCTTTCGTGATCTCTTTGTGATATATTTCTTATACTACTACCTGAAGTATACTTCACAGACACGCCCTTATCCCCTTCAATATTCCATTGCAGTTCAATATTCTTAACCATGTACTACGCATCTGTCCAGATACTTAATCATGTGCTACTCAATATTCTTAGAGTTTTCGTTGCAAAATAGCACCCAAATAGTATAACGGTAACCCACTAGCCTCCTAATGCATCTTTATACCTGAAAATAATAAGACAAACAAATAGTAATGTAAATAGATAGTTTGTTATCTCCATTGACACAAAAGTTCTGATGCTAAAACATAAACAGTTGTAAGTTAATCAAAAAAATATTACTCCATAACTTAATTGTAAAGATCAATGCTATAAAAATGAAAAAAATGGAATTTATTAATTCCATACATAAGTAACTTTATTACTTAGAAAGACCTGCAAGCGAGAATCACTAAGTCGGGGAAAAAGAACTTATCACACTAATAAACAAACATGTGTATTATTGCATAAATACTTATGTGTTTCCTCTTCAGTTTCTTATTTACTAAATTGTTGCCTCTACCTTTGTCTTCATCCTTGTTGGGAATTATTGATTTGATGATACAAAAGAACTTGCTCAAAAGGATAAAGAATGAAACAAAAGGATCAAAGTCGACAATATGGAATTCTACAAATGATGGAGGATTCTAAAAGATCTCCTTAAAAGATAAAGATTAAAGATTAGGAAAGATTTAGTTTCCTAATACAATTAAGATTCCTTTGTAAGTCTTATGGACTATATATATAAAGAGATCCCTAGATATAGTTTGTGCGTGCACAGAAAAAGATGTAGACGTCTAAAGAATGGTTTAGCCTCAAGATCAAAGTGTCTTTGAACCTGTTACAGTTAGGTAATCATTCTATACTGATCATATAGAATTGGGGCTTGTATGTAATGAAAAACCTTGTGAAAATAACATTGTTCTTTATTTATATTTCGATGTGTATCAATACTTTGTTATTATAATCCTAGATGAGCTTATAACGATTTCAACAATTGGTATCAGAGCCATGTGGCTCATGATATCTAGGATCTCAAGGTTTTATTTATTTTAGGGATTTGAGCAAATTCGGTAAATAAAGAGTTTTCTGTTTTCGGTAATTTTTTAAATTCGGTAAAGTTAGGGTTTTGAAAAAACCCTAGTTCGGTAAAAGCAGAAAAGTTGAAGTTGGGTTTGTTGATTGTCTGGTCGTCATAATCATCTTATCATATGGTGGTAATCGTTTGTATTCATTCATAATAATGATTTGTGTATTGATATGAGCTGTTTGAATGGCTGTGAAACCCTAATATATATTTAGGGTTCTTGTTTCTACTCACTCCTAATTGTTGAAGCTTATAGGTTATTGTGATTATGGTTGAGAATATATGAATAAATGGTTACTGAATAAGTGCTATGAAGAATGACGAGCATATGAAGGCTGCTAGTAACTTGTTGGTTCAGAAGGATGGGTTTCATATGCTGCTACTGTTAATTCTGATGTACTGATTATGATTGTTTTGATGCGATCGCTGGTTGATCTGTTTCATGTTTGGACGCTTTTCATGGTCTTTTATGCGGCTGCAAAACCCTAATTTTTAATGGTTACATCTATGGTCGAGAGACGATGTTGAATGTGGTATTGTTACTAGTAACGAAATAACTGGAAGCAGATATATCAATAAAAGGTTAAGAAAGAAGCAACAGGTATTGAAGCTTCAAAGGTAGCGTGGGTGTTTCAATGAAGGTACTTATGAGTACAGCAGGTACGTTTGATACAACAATGGAAGTTTATGCTTCTAATATACATAATACTGTTGTTGGTCGTGATTCTTAGTGCTGCCAGTTCATGAAGTTACTACTGTTATCAATTTTACTACTGCTCGTGTACTTAATACTGCTCGTTAATGCTGCCAGTATTATGGATATGTGTTAATACTGCCAGGTTTAAAGTATTACTACTGCTGGGTGTTAAGGCAGTTAATGCTGCTAGTGTTGTTGTATTAAGTTACTATTGTTATTGATTGAAATCAGTTACTGCTGTTAGGGTAACTGAACTTACAACTACTAGCTTTATCTAATATTAGATAACATACACACTTTGGATCTCAGATTGGTTTAGATAGAAAAATGCTAGTTTTGGAATTAATTGAAAGAATTGATTATTGAGACGATTATTTATCACTTATTTAAAGTTGAAGTTGAATTTTTCGAGTACGTGTTCTTATCATATCTCAAAAGTCCTGCATCTTTTGAAGATAACTTGTTCGTGCTTAAAATGATGTCGACAAAGACTTGAAAAATCTAGCAATGTGTGATTTATAAACTTATGATGCTCAATGCTCACATTTGCTATCACTAAAAGGAGTTACGTTGTAGTGCTCAGTGTCTCATTGAAGATGAGGATTTTGTCAAGAGATTAAGGTCTACTTATACTTCAAGGAATTATGTATGAGTTTGGAGTCATGTGGATAGTACAAGACATAAGACACAAGTTTGGGTTATTCTACTTCAGCATCAAGTTTGTAATACTGAGTTTTCTTCATCAGTAGTCATTACAAAGAGCCAACAGAATAAGTGATTCAAAGAGATGGTTAACATATTGGTTTCAGGGGAAGCATATAATAATGTTTTTAACCATTTGGAGATGCTACATGCACCACTTGAGGGGAAGGTTTTTATTCTTACTACTGTTAAGTCATTATTACTTATGCTAGTTTAAGTTTTTACTGCTTGAATTCATTATTTTTATTGTGCGTCATGGAGGGTAATTTGAGACATTGGAAAGCTTGGATTAGAAGTGTGATATATGGTTTGTAGTTGTAAAGATCAAAGTTGCATATGTTCACAAGTCCCCTAATGGATAATGACAAAAAGGGGAAGATGTTACAAAGATGATATTATTTGCAACTTATTTAGTGTGGTGGCATGGCATGGAACAAGATGTTAAAGACTTCATTGTGTTGAAGAAGTTTCAACAATGTCAAAGGAAATATTAAGTTAAGGGGAAGATTGAAGTTTGTTTCATTCATGGAAAATCAGATTTGAAGATGTTCATGTGCTCAAGGTGAAGATTGCTACTATGGATCATCTTGGAATCAGTTTACAGTTTGTTTTGTCATCATCAAATAGGGGAAGATTGTTGAGAATTATTAATTTGATGATACAAAAGAACTTGCTCAAAAAGATAAAGAATGAAACAAAAGGATCAAAGTAGACAATATGGAATTCTACAAATGATGAAGGATTCTAAAAGATCTCCTTAAAAGATAAAGATTAAAGATTAGGAAAGATTTTGTTTCCTAATACAATTAAGATTCCTTTGTAAGTCTTATGGACTCTATATATAAAGAGATCCCTAGACATAGTTTGTGCGTGCACAGAAAAAGATGTAGACGTCTAGAGAATGGTTTAGTCTCAAGATCAAAGTGTCTTTGATCCTGTTACAGTTAGCTAATCGTTCTTTACTTATCATATAGAATTGGGGCTTGTATGCAATGAAAAACCTTGTGAAAATAACATTGTTATTTATTTATATTTCGCTATGTATCAATACTTTGTTATTATAATCCTAGACGAGCTTATAACAATTTTAACAATCCTTATACAAGATGCAAATTTCTGAATCGAAACATCATTTCTAGCGGTCCTTTTGATAGTGGTACTCAAATCAATAGTGTCTTTCAGTGCCTAAATGTATCTGAGAAAAGACGTGGTTAATTTGTGAAACACCGTATTCTGAGTGGCATGATCTAGACAGCAACATGAGGCAAAATAGCAGTACAATGAGCAGTAAAACATACACAAAACAAACAATTTCTTTTGTAACTAACTTCCTTTTTACCCAATGGACTCATTAAACATTAAACTGGAACATATTTTGAGATTTTGATTGAAAAGAGACTTACCAAATGGATCGTTTCAAACACAAAATACTAAAATTTTCAATAGGCCGCAACAGAATTTCCACAGCCCAACACTTTTTAGCATCATTAGAAAGCACTAAACGCACTTCTGAATCAGTTCCCCCCAAAAAAATGATACACTCCCATTATCATCTTGTAATGGACATATAATAACCGTAAGCAACGTGTAATTTAGTAGTAAAGAATTAATATACGCAATTTCATCCATTTACTCAAAACGACTATGACACTCGACTTGGAACTGGTATCATAGAGAATAAAGGCATACAAAAAATTTATGCTTTGGAATTGACTGTGCATAGAAAAACCAGTTTAAGCATCGCATTGTATTCCCTAAGAAAAAAGGATCAGGCCTCATAAACAATTTACTTGCTAGTGACATGGTGTTTTGATTCATAGAAATTGCACACCATCAGGTCGTAAGGCATAGAATTTCATCATTAATTTATGACAATAGTAAGTTGAAAATAGATACATTAAGATTTGAGATGAAGAAAATATAGAAGTAGAAGACATTACCTTTAATATACACAAAGCAAGATAACAACATGCAAACACGGTCCTGCATGTTATCAGTTGGTATTATCTATATTAAAAAAATAAATTGTGAATTGGTCGTATCACAAATGATCTCATCAAGATAACATTGTAAAAGAGGGAAATACTTGCTCGTTTCTAAGTAGCTTATTTTGTTTTTGCCATGAGTGGATCTCTGATTCTTTGAAAGAGGCAGATTAAGAAGATCAATGATGGCACGGTAAGAGGTTGAGCAGAAAAATAAGCAATCCCAGACAGTATCAAAATAAGCATAAAAAGTATAGGAAATAATGTTTTGAGCAGGTTCTAACCAAAAAAATACCTCGGAATTAGCTTTTGAATACATAATTTCTTAAGCTTTTAGAAGAACAATTGGAAGCTTGTCTTGCCATTCTTTATTCTTTCTTATCGCTGAGGTATGGATCTCATTCACAACCCTAAACAAACACAATATGGTCCTTTTTACGGGCACGAAAGCCTTTATTACCAAGATGAAATAATGAGAAATTTGTATACCTTTAATAAAATCCAGATGATCAACCGATATTTTGTTGAAAAGCCATGAAACACAGCTACGACAAATCAAGTTACGCATTGGTTTAGTTTTCTCCTACAGCTTTAAACTCTAACTCAGCAATGCTTCCTGTACTTCTAGCTATTTTTGTCCCGGTAAGTCCCGCTCCAAGCAGCTGCATCAATTTAAATGTTAGCCCAGGAACAATACTCAATTTGCAGCTCGTGAATTCTTACCTTTTGAGAAGATGTGATTTTCTTCACCTCCAAATCAGGCAGTGATTACAACATAATTTGCTAAACTTCCTGCAGCGATTGCAACAACAGCAAACCTACTAATTTTGATCACTGGCATAATGGTTCTAAATGTAGGCGTTTGTATAAACACCACTGAAGCTTTATAACTCTCGCCATACCTACACGTAAACTAATTCAATTTCAAACTCAAGAGTTTGTACTAAGGGCGTTTGGATCAGCCCATTTAGCCTCCTTATGGGCTTATTTGAGTTTAACAAAGCCGAAAAGGTCACTCTTTAGACCTTATCAGCTTCACCTTATTGGCTTTAAGCGAATAACCTATTGGTAATAAGGGTCTAAAATATGAGATTGCATGCTTTTTTCTAAAATCAATTACGGCCACAAACGGGTAAAATGAGCTACTGATCCAAACGCCCCCTAAATGAATTCCAAACTAGTAAATAAGATTTCAGGCTGTTACAATTATGTTTCCTTTTATAATCTGTTACATGGGTCAAAGATTCGACATTGTTTAGAAAGGTGTGGGATTTACCAATCTTTGAAACCTATAACAGATTATAAAAGGAAACATAACTCTAACAGATTATAAAAGCAAACATGTAAATCCCACACCTTTCTAATATACCATTCAATACTCTAAAACCAACCCTGTCAACCCGTATGACCTATAGGCTCATTTCGTTTATCTGTTTACAAATGGTTAGATTACATTAAAACAGTTAAGCACTGATATATTGTAAAACCCGTATTTAAGGTCACTACTTATTCCCAATTTATAATTACCATCAATTTTTTTTAAGAATTCATTTTTATTATTTTAATCGGTTTTGAGTAAAATTGTCATTTTAATTATTCGTGAGTCATACCTTTAAAATTTAACCGTTATCGATCGAGAAATCAACAAATGCTTATTTTAAGCCTTGAGAGCTTATTTATTATTTTTTTTATTTTTTTCATCTTCTATTTATGTTTAGCCGAGACCGAGACAAGAATTGTGTTTTTATAATAATTAGCGAGTTAAATTAGTCATTGGGCCCGAGATTATTAAGTATAAGAGTATAACAATTAGTAAGCCCAAATCTCCCTTTTCCCCTTGTATTCGGCAGCCTCAAGCAAGCCCACACAATTGATACATTTTTTGTTTAACCAAGCCCAAGTTATCTAGCCCACTCCCTCTCTTTGTTTCGTGTTATGAAACGGATCAAACACACACACATAACACAACGTTCTAATTTTTTTTGGGGGCGATACATACTATGTTTAGGATATCTATGTTCTATAAATATAAAAGACACCTCCTATAATACGCAGGATCACAACAGTCAAAAACAAATCCCACGCCTGCTCCTATCTTCCGGTTCGACGACCAAGCAGAAAACCACAACACCATCATCTTCAAATCTTCACCAAATCCCTCTTTTATTATCTCAAGCCCTTCTGTTAAAGACTATATTCTTATGTGCTTCAGAAAACAAGAAATAGTACTCATATGTAAAAATTATAAAAAGGCCAATATTGTGGTTTTAAGTTTCATATGATATTTTAAGTAGTACTCATATGTAAATATTTTAAATAGTATTCATATGTAAATATTTTAACAAAGATTGTTGATGTTGAGCCTCTGGTATTACCTTTCGTGTTAAAGTTTAGCAAGTAGGCCGTGCGAGATGCTGATGTGATTAATTTGTGAGATATTGACCCCACATCGCAACTCGCTCAACAAATTTTCATTGCACCTGAAGTGGTGGTGTAATTGGACCGTGTCAATCGCAACAGGATACAAAATGGGAAACTGAGGTAATATTTAATGGAAAATTCGTATAAAATCTCCTTTGCTAAACATGCTATTATGCGTGTTCATTTATTAAGTTTTTCATGTTGTATGCGTAGGTAATAAGGACAAAGGCAATTTGGTAGGTGACTTGATTAACCTGAAAGAAGAGCATATAGCCTTTGAAGTAACGACATCAAATTAAGTCCGTTTAAAGTATTTTATTGCAATACTCAGACAAGTTAGTAATTTAGTAGATTTTTGTTCGATGTTATACATAATCAAGTAAGTTAATTAATGATTGATTGTGTTCCTGTTTTTTCTCCGCTCAAAGTTATAATGCTGGTGTTGTTAAGTGTTTATTGGCTTAATGCATATATGCACTACCAAAATATTGTTGCCCCCACATATATATATATATATATATATATATATATATATATATATATATATATATATATATATATGATGTTCTTTTCAGAACCAAATGAATGTACAGAACCGCGAGAACCAGCATCAACCAATTAGATTTTTTTTAATATATATATTTTTAATTTAATTCAAAAGGGTATATAGGTAAAATTACATTTTTAATTTTTTTTGAATTTTTTTAGTAAAAAACGTTTTTTAGTTCCTATAGGATTTTTTAATATGTTTTTCAGCATGCGTGCACATGTGTTTTTTTTTCATTTTATATATATTTTTAGTGTTCAATTGATTAAACTTATAATGTGTTTTAATCACAAATATTTACACAAGTGCATGGAATAACAAACATAAATATTTTACATGTATCGTGTACATTTTAAACAAAAATATTATACACAAAATCTAAAATCATGTTATATACAATTCAAATAAAAAAATTCTAAGATTAACTAATAAACGAAAATTTAGACGTGTCTACTAATATTTAACAATGCCAAAGGTGTTGCCGTATATGCATATGTATTTTCCCTCATTAGAGATTCTTGAGTTCTTGGTATGCATATGTGCAATTGAGTTCATCCATATACCCTTCTATATACGCACTCAAGTTAGTTTATGTGAACTTGTATCTACTGCGTGCACTTGTGTCTTTACTCTTTACTTTTTTATCATAACTATCTTCTCGCTAGATAGTTTGTACAAAACACACATGCACTCTTCATATTCACATTGCTCATCATACTCGTACCTGTAACCACAAGCAATTAATAAATGAATTATTAAAACATAATTGTACAAAACACACATGCACTCTTCATATTCACATTGCTCATCATACTCGTACCTGTAACCACAAGCAATTAATAAATGAATTATTAAAACATAACAAAACAACACATATGCACAATATATTTCTATATCATAATGCAAAAGAATTAATCGTAATAAATAGTGTTACATATATGCATAATCTAGCAGAACACATATATACACGCATAAAACATATATGCACACATATGACTAACCACAAAAACCGTCACCACAAAACAAATCCAGATATCTTTTGAGTTTTGATCAACAACAATACGCACATTTTTTACTCTTTACATACACATAACCAAACTACGTTGCAAACACAAAATCAATAACATGTTTTGGGCATGAAACCAGTAGAGAACACATATGCACCAACAAACGTTAGTGAGCTTTTTTGAGTTATTAGTTTATAAAACACCAATACCACTAAACAATTAATGGTGTTCTCTGTATACATACACCAACCAATTCCATTTTCATATTAGAATGACTTACCAACTTCTTTCGTTAGACATATACCAGAAGCAGAAGAAATAAATCTTTTTGTCCATTAATAACTTATTCAAATCAAAATACTAAAGAATTAAATAAATTCACACCAATTAAGAAACAAATACAACCTTGATCCAATAAAAAAAGTCAACAGTACCTTTAAGTCAACAAATTAAAATGCAAGCACTTATGATATATAAATTTAACACTATATTTTGAACCTGTGAATTCGATTTAAAAAAGCAGTGGTCTTGAAAATGCGAGCCGGATTTGAAGAGGAGAATATTCCACGAGGATATAAAACAGACAAACACAACTGAGCAAAATCTCAATCAAAATAGCGATGACCAAGAAAATAGATTTGGCTGTACACGATTAATCACCAAAAAACGACCCTACGATTCTCCTATTGTCGCTAAGTTTAATTGATGGTTTTTTTATGGTATTCGAAATCGATATCGAATATGTTTCATCAGTTTTACAATCTCGAACAACAAACAAGAGGAAGAGGTTGTGGAGGAGAGGGGCGGCGGTTTTTAGGTTAAAAGATACAGACGTATTGATTGATACAAGTTTATCAAATTGGTGTTTTGGTAGTTTTTTTTAGGAAGTGATACAAATTTCCTGTAATGCCCTTTTATCATTTAAAAAATGTAACTTAAAGTTTCATTTATTTACCATTATGCCACCATCACTTATGTCCATTGATTTCAGATCTAACGGTAGAGATTGGTTCTGTCAGTTCTGTACATTCATTTGGTTCTGAAAAGAACCTCACACTATATATATATATATATATATAGGTTATAATATGATATAAACCCAAATTTAGGGTTTTTAATATTTGTTATCAACCTTCAAAAAGAAACACAAGGCGTGTGTTTAGGTTTTGATATATTACACATGGTGTCTTATGAATCCTTGAAAAAGACAGCAAATTATCTTACATACTTAGCTTGAACAGTGTTGGTGTGAGCAACCGTTAGAAAGCGTTTTAATTTAGAACCTAATTTATTCAAGAATAATCCGCAAAAGTACGCTTTCCTTATTTAACATTGTTCAGACCTCAGGCTTAGTGCGCTCTGGGTGACAATATCAACGTTTACATCTCAGAATCATCAGACGCGGAATGCGTGTCTCTTGTATTGTTTTTTTAGGTATGTGATATTCATGGGCTAAATAGTTACGCACAGAATTTGATAATTATCCCAACAGTGGCATCACGAGTCCACTCGTTTGAGCATCTAGGGCTTTACACGCAAAAAGATTAAATTTTTTAACGCCTAGTTACAACGCTCTAGATTTGATTTATAATTACTAACTAGCAATATTTTTTCTTTATTATTGTCTTATTGTAAATCATGGTAAAAATAATGCAAACTTTATCATAAAATTAATAAAAAAACATTGCCTAGAGTCCCTGCGCAAGATACGATTAATTAGAAAAGTTAATAGAGACAATTAAAAAAAGTAATATATATTAATTGGTGTTTAATTTAGATATATTTTCTTTCTTCTTTTAAATTTTGTTAAATTAGGAATTATAAATCTTCCTAATCATTTACAAAAGATCTTAGTAAATATTTATTTTTGGAAACTAAATATTTTTTATCTTTATGGGAAAATAAGATCTTTTAAAGTTATTAGTTTGATTTGTTTCCCAAATTCCGCTAGAATACCTTACTAACAAACACATTAAATTTGGTGATGATTGGGGCGATCTAGTGTCAACTTGATGAAAACCAAGTAGAGGTCGCTTAGTGTATCACTTCAATTGGTTAATACTCGTTATATGAACTCGGATCCAGATACTTGTACATGTTTTATTAATTTATTTTATTTATTATGTTCCTACATGCTTATTTGTTTACTAGTTTACATGCTTACATGCCTATAAACTGTAACATTTCCTATTTTTATCATTTTACGACTCCTATTATTCGTCACTATTTATTTTAGTCTGATATGCGTTAACTTTTAAACTAAATCGCGTAGACTAGAAATAAATCATTTAACGTGAACGGTCGTCAAATAAATTAAGGTTTACGTCAGAGGGCCAAGAGTATATAATTATTGGATAAAATTATTACAACTTGGCGCGTTTTATTTTTATTGGTTCCGTAAAAGACTTACGTTGCGCAATAAAATACATTCGGGCTTACTTGAAAGATATATAGGCTTATCTAAACTCAAACCAATACCCACTAGTATACACTAAACACAAAATTTGTATAATTTTCGGGTACCATGCCATGTAAGGCCGATTATGGCTTAAGTTTACCACACACAAACCATAGTCACTTAAACCCTTACCAAAGGAGTAATCTAAGACCAAGTACCTTATCATTTCACACTTAACCAGTAATAGTCCTCATCAACTTGTACCATCTTTTGATCCTAGGCAACCATCTTACCTTACTAAGATTAGCAAATCCTTACAAATCTCTTAAACATTATTACTATAACCCTTTAAACAAACATGGTATAAAACTAAGAAAGCTATGTGATAGTTGAACATCTCAGGGATATTACACAGTCGTGTAAGGACAATATATGTCCTTGTGTCCCTTGGTACTCACTGCAGCCACACAAACACAAACTCCAAGATTTGCCTACATCCTTTAACAACCTCTAACGCTTAATTATATAACCTGGTGGTTTAACCAAAACCCATTCTAACAAACTAATAAACCAAAACACACTTAACTTAGTCCTTTTGTAGTGGATTACGAACTAATGCTAACTAAGTAACTCACTATAAATATCGTAGACCCATGACAGAGCGTCCATACACATTATTCATTAAAACAAAACAAAGCTAAGAAACCTTGATTTCTCTTTCCTCTGTGCACGCACCAACTCGAAACTACACGCTCAACATTATCCCCCACCCCCCCCCGCTTCTGCGACGAAATCGCGGGGGTGGTGGGGTGGGAAATAAGCAAATATCCTGTATCCCTTTTATCAATTAAAAATGTAACTTAAAAGTTTCATTTATATTTTTAATTTTATATTGGTATAGATTACCATTAAGCTGTGTTTTTTTTGTACAATATATATTAGCTGTGAGCTTTAAATGACAAATATACCCTTATTTAGTATACTTAGTATAAATTAGGAATTAAATTTAAGCCATTAGATCTTTAAAAAGGAGGGGTTAATGGAGGGTTAGGATCTCTTCTTTCATTCTCACAAAAATTAGACTTCTTACTTGAACGCACTCATATATTATAGGGGCGCATTATATTGAGAACCCAGTTTATGTGCAGAACTCTACAGAATTATTTTTGACCAATAAGAATTTAGCATTATTAAATCTTTTTATTTAAATCAAAAGGGTATAAGAGTAAAACATATTTTTACTTTTCTTTTTGAATTTTTTTAATTAAAAAACGTTTTTTAAGTTCTTTAATTTTCAATTTTTTTAATTTTTTAATTTTTTTAGCATACATGTTTTCCAAAAAAACAAAACAAGTGCATATATGTTTTTTTTTAATATTTTGATTTTCTTGTGTTTTTTGCGTACAATTATTTAGACATCATTTGTTTTACTTATAAATACTAATTGCACATATGTTCTAATGTATATTCTTTAATTCTTTAACTTTATAACAAAAAAATATAACCATTATATGTAATCTCTAAATTTATAATAGACAAAAATATAATAACAAAAATACAATTCAAATACAAATTTATATTGTTTAACATATATGTACACGTCATCTGAAAACATCTATGCACTCTTTCACGTACATACATGCACTCTTCCACGAACATCCATGCACTCTTCCACGAACATACGTGTACCCTTCTAAGAATATATGTGCGCGCATCATCAAATTCACTAGAACGTATACTTCGTATTTAAAGCATCAAAAACATAAAGCCTGTATCAAAACAATACAAAATAATTAATCATTACTAGCAACAACAAAAAAGAGTCATCAAAACATTAAAAAAAATACCATATATGTTATCACCGATTTATATTCTTGTTCTTTAATCACATCCACACAAAGATAATATAAAAAAATATGCACGCTATGTACATTAACATTTCAACATTTTGACATTCGTCTCGAGCAATCAAACAAAAAAACTAGTTATACGATTGAGCCATCCCTTAAAACATACATATTATAAAACAAAAAAACTAGTTATACGAACAATTATTATTATGAACAAGTAGCTAACACATGTGCAATAACTAAACACATACACACACAATATAACATACATGCATACCAGTTTCATTAACTTATCTCATCTACGCACTTGTACAAGTAGTCTTCGTCACCAAGGAAAAAAATATACGCACTTGCGGTCATCAACCAGACATAATTAAATTAGAATCCCACCTAAATAAGTAATCTAAGCATATCCAATATTTTTGACTATGAAGACAAACACAATTCTGTAACCATAGTGGCAATGGGGTCGGCTATATTTGGCATCGAAAATGAAAAAAACCATCTTAACAATTATAAACCAGAAAATGATATTAGAGGCTGCATCCCAATTAACATCAACAGAAGTATAAAATCAGAGCTTTGCTAACCGAAAGGAACATACTTTTGCATGGTAAAGCAGATATTTAATGAAGAGTCCGAACAGTTCAACAACACAATGTGTACCATTTTATGCAAATTCAATTGAACTGCTAATACTAGAGCCCACACAACATCTACTTAAATCATATGCAGTTTATAACCTATGGTTTGATGTGCATACAAAATATATCAGTAAATACTAACAAGAGCTCGAACTAAAGAAAAGTTACTAATATCCATCACGAAGACCACCAAATTTCTCCTGACCAGCTGTGTCCCAGCAGTAAAACCGGATCTTTCCACAATTAGTAAAGAAGTCCAGGGGGTGAACCTCAACACCAATGGTTGCTAAAAAAAATTATAACTATCATCAATTATCCAAGTTCAGATAGCTTAACTTAATTATATATGACGTGAAATGGAAAACATAATGAGCTTTCATGAATACTCACGTTCGTATTTCTTCTCGAATTCTCCAGTTAAATGTCTCTTAACAAAAGTAGTCTTACCTACACGACGCAAACATCAAAACAAAGATTAGGTCCGTTGTAAAATTATATAAAACCAGGATGTTGAATATATCTTCCCATAATTCCAATATTGTAATAATCGATTTGTGTCATGTAATAAATAGAAAACAAACTTAGTAATCTGAATTATTGATTTTCAATGAATGTGTAATATATGTAATAATCATTTTCAAATCCAATCAAGTTGTATTACTTTTCAAAGTTCATACAAGATTGTTTTGCCATGAAAATTAAGACCACTGAGCACATTTAAGACACTACATAGCTTGTTACTTAGATTAGAACAAAAAATAACACACAGAAACACAAAAATAGTATTCAAGTTCCACATCTTAAATAAGCTTAGTGACATGGATTCTCAATCTTAAATAAGCTTAGTGACATGGATTTTCAAAATTTTAATAAGATTATTTTGACATGAAAGCTCAGGTCCACCAACACAATTAAGAAGTTCCCCAATCGTTGATCGGATTAACAAACTAAATTCTATTTTACCAATTTTCCAAAAAACACCAACATACAAACTAAATTCTATAGCTTGTATTGAAACTTTAGAAATATATACCACAAAATACATGACTCATAGCATTAAGTTTATATACTGAGTAAAAACAAATCACATATATGGCACTTTCTGTCCAAAGTTGTTTTAATTCTTTCATGAGATTTAATTAATTTCACAGCATTTGTTAAAAAACAATTTGTATGTGCTGGTATTGATAGAAAAAATACCTAGTAAAAAGTTATGTTGAATATCAGACTATGCTTAGGGGTATCTATTTGCGTCAAATAATCAAATTTAACAAATGATAGAAAAAGCCTCCCAGATGATCTTAGTAACGTAATTATTGAAAGTTCTATTAAAATTATTTAGCCACATCCACTAAACACATTTTAAAACAATTCCTCAAATCCTTAGTTAAATTAACAAACAAATCAACACACATAAACACAATAATAACATTCATCGCCCACTTTTAAATAGATATTTAAAAAAAAACATAATACATACAAACTACTTCGATAGCTTTTATTGAAACTAAAACCAAACCATAATGAATAGGAGCTATTTGTACAAAGTTGCTAACTTAATTCTTTCCAAACAGTATCTATTTTCACATTTTTGCACAAAAAACAATAGTTTCGCTCCAACTATTCTAATACGTATGACATTTTCAATTATTTATTTATTTTTTTACAGACTTTTTTTGTGAATGCAGGTGTAATACACACAATATAAATCTAATATCAAATCTCTTATTTGACAAAAACAATTTTTTAACTTGTACACTAATTAAACCAAACATTAACTAGACAAAATAAAAATTAACAGGCACTTATCATATAAAGTTGTACTGTAAATAAAAAAACTAAAAATAAATATACCAGTTCCACCATCACCAACAATAACAAGCTTAAAACTTGGGTAATCCACTTTTTGCTGATCTGGTAAAGCCTAAAAACACACAAAAACAAAAACAGGTAACCAACAAAGCATAAAAACAATAAAACAATAACAGATCTAGAAAAACACAAACACGTACCATGTTTTTGTTTTTTCAAAAGCAGAGTGTGTGTTATGGAGGCTGTTTGAGTGAGAGACCCTAATTTTGAAACACAAATATAAATATATTGACAAAGGTGTTTAGTGTTAGCTTTGTTGTGACGCGATTATATGGGCCGTTGGATGAGATGTTTTGTTATGGGCCGTTGATTGGGGATGGTGTGGTGCGTGGCACGTGATACGCCAAAATGGGATTTGAATTTTGAATCTTTGATTTTGAAAATATTACTACACGTTCACACATGATGTGTTTTTGTTTTGTTTTCTACGTACTTTGAAAATACTCTAGAACATACTACTGCACTATATTAGTTTAGTTTCAATTCGATACGATGTATAAGGTCATAAGGAAGCTGTAAATATGGGTTAAGAGTAAAATAAGTCTGTCATCCATCTTTGGTATTTTTATTTACATCGTTGATGATTCGTTTGACTTTTTTCCGTTAATCTTTTAGCTACACATTTCATGTGCAATTCACGTGAGGGCAATTAAGTCATATCGTATGTGTAAGTCTACCAAAATACTCCGTCAGTCCTAAAATCATTTTAGTATATTCTTTACTAACTGACACCATTCATAAACCATTTTTTCTTCCATCTTCGATGTACAAACACAAATTCACAAGCTTCTTGGTAACAAACCTAAATTCACAATCTTTAATTTACAAACATAAATATACAAATATATATGTTTGTAGTTTGCTTCAACAAAAAATGGTTTCTTAGCAAAAGCGGTTGGGGCTTCTCGTAAGAGTATTCAAATGTCCTGGGTGAAATACCGATGTTAGCGTGACTTTTCCCCATTAATTTCCCGCGGTCTTTCCTTTTTGTTTCACATACAGATATACCAAGATATACCAATAGGCACATACCAACATAGAAGGGTACGTCGATCAAATAAAAACACTAAAATTATTATTTCCCTTCTTTGTTCTCACTACCAATCTCCAGTAGCGCACCCTCATCGTCTTACCACTAGCAACACCACCATCGTCATACAACTACAACAAAAAAATGTGAACTACAACCACCTCCGGCTACAACATTTGTGTCACCATTGTTTACGTATGGATGTAAAATATGTTTAAGAGAG
>BQNB010020029.1:19569-31169 GCA_026074375.1 Tanacetum coccineum | reverse complement strand
ACGATCACCACATTCCCCTCAACCCAAATACTAAACCAATCAACGTTAAGCCCTACCGCTACCCCCATTACCAAAAGGAAATCATGACAAACCTTATCAAAGAAATGCTACAAGACGGTGTGATACAACCTAGCCAGAGCCCATTCTCTTCACCAGTCTTACTCGTACAAAAAAAAGATGGTACGTGGAGATTCTGTGTCGACTACCGCGCCCTCAACGCAGTTACCATCAAGGACAGATTCCCGATTCCCACGGTCGACGAATTACTGGACGAGTTACACGGCTCAACCATATTTTCCAAGATCGATCTAAGAGCAGGCTACCATCAGATCCGAGTAGCTCCACAAGACATCCACAAGACGGCGTTTCGAACCATCGACGGACATTATGAATTCTGCGTCATGCCGTTTGGCCTCACAAACGCTCCATCCACATTCCAGTCAGCCATGAATGATCTTTTCCGGCCAGTATTACGGAAATTCGTCCTTGTTTTTTTTGATGACATATTGGTATACAGTGATTCGATCCAGACGCACTATGACCACCTCCGTTTTGTATTCCAAACCCTCATCGAAAATCACTATCACGCCAAGGCCTCCAAGTGCGTGTTCGCTGTTCGCTCAATTCCTTTTTTGGGCCATATTATTTCCGCCGAGGGTGTACAAGCTGATCCAGATAAATTAAAAGCAATCCAGGCCTGGCCTACTCCAACCTCATTTACCACCCTTCGAGCCTTTTTAGGCTTAACAGGATACTACAGAAGATTCGTCCCCACCTACGCCCACATAGCCTCTCCCTTGACAGACATCTTAAAACAATCAGCATTCACATGGAACGACACCGCTGCCAAAGCCTTCGATGCCCTCAAAACCTCGATGTCTCAACTAATTACCCTCGCCTTACCAAACTTTAGCGAGCCATTCGACCTCACCACAGACGCTTCCGGTGTTGCAATTGGCGCAGTTCTTTCACAGCGAGACAAACCGATATCCTTCTTTAGCAAGAAACTTTGTGATCGAATGCAAGGCAATTCGACTTACATCCGCGAATTATATGCAATCACGGAAGCTATCAAAAAATGGCGTCAATACCTCTTGGGACGTAAGTTCAGGGTGTATACTGATCACCACAGCTTGAAACACCTCTTGACACAGTCAATCCAAACGCCAGAACAACATAAATGGTTAACGAAGCTTCTCGGATATGATTTCGAAGTATATTACAAACCCGGCAAGGAAAATAGAGTTGCAGATGCCTTGAGCAGGCCAGAACCATCCACACTCATGGCTATTTCAAACCCGAAAGCCACCTGGCTCGATGACCTCCGTACATATTACCGCGAGAATCCTGAGGGGCAGAAGTTGATTGAGCAATTGGAGCAAAACTCAGATTCACTACCACAGCACACACAACACGACGGATTGGTTTATTTCCAAGGCCGTCTTTTTATTCCTAACATACCACACCTACGCCTTCTTCTTTTGTAGGAATTCCATACATCAACTTTAGGAGGACATTCGGGAATGCAAGCCACTTTCAGACGCATGTTACCATCCTTTTACTGGCCAACTCTAAAGCAAGATGTACACGAGTTCATCAAGAAGTGTTCTGTTTGTCAAGCCATAAAATACCCAACCCACAAATCTTACGGATTACTCCAACCCCTCCCAATCCCATCAAAACCTTGGAGTGACATCACAATGGACTTCATTACCCACCTTCCACCCTCCAATGGGAAAACCGCAATATGGGTGATTGTCGATCGCCTCTCGAAGTTCGCCCATTTTATCTCCTTACCTACCAAATACACGGCAACCTCGCTCGCCTCTACGTTCCTCAAAGATATCTATCGACTCCACGGCCTACCCAATTCAATTACATCCGATCGAGACCCACTCTTTTTGAGTCACTTTTGGACCCAACTATTCAAACAATTGGGCACCAAACTACGCCACTCAAGTGCTTACCACCCTCAAACCGACGGACAAACCGAGGTTGTCAACCGTTGTCTTGAATCATACCTCCGCGCCTTCGTTCATGACGAACCCCGTTCCTGGAATCGATACCTATACCTCGCGGAATTTTGGTATAACACAACCTTTCACTCCTCCATCAAAATGACTCCCTTCAAGGCCATGTACGGGCGCGACGCAACAACCATCCACGAATACCAACCCGGAACTAACCCGACTGCTTCTATTGATGCCGCCTTGCTCGAACACCAACGCCTCATCACAATCCTCAAAGTAGCATTGGAAAAAACCAGAGATCGCATGACCAAACAAGCCAACAAGAGCAGAATGGAAAAACAGTTCCAAGTGGGCGACCTTGTTTACCTCCGCCTTTGAAACTATCGTCAAACATCAGTCCAAGCCCGGGAAAATCAGAAGCTTTCGAAACGTTTTTTCGGACCTTATCGCATCTTAGAGAAAATTGGACAAGTGGCTTATCGTTTACAACTTCCTATCGCATCTCGAGTACACCCGGTTTTCCATGTTTCACTACTCAAGGAAAGCTATGAACAGTCAGTTTCAAACGAGTTTCCAAGCGAGTGGCTCACGGATGCTCAATCTCATGAACCACAACCAGAATGTGTCCTCCAACGACGCAACTCAGGAACGGATACAGAGCTACTTATCAAATGGACCGACCACGACATATCAGAAGCTACATGGGAAAAGCTCCAAGAAATTACAACCCGTTTTCCAGATTTTATCAGACACGAGGACGAGTCTGTTCTTGAACAGGAGGGAATTGATACATCTGAGCCCACTACACACGTAGCCCAACAGCCATCAAGGCCCAAACGTACAACCAAGAAGCCCATTCGCTACCTGGAGTAGAGCCAAGTCAATCAGTTACCAGATGTTCTCCATTTTATCCTTAAGACTCGCATGCATGCACGTAGACTTAGGAACTCATCTAGCCATTATTCCACGTTTACTTTTGTGTTGCACGTTCCTTTTAATTAGGCTGCACTTTCTCTTTATTATTAGTATTTAACTGCATTGTAATTTTGTTTTGGGAATATATAGAAAATTGCTTCAAATTGCCTTCTTCTTCTCAGCTTCTTGGGAGACTTGACCCACCTCGAATCAGGGTCTTATCACATATCTTGGCTCGTTCTTTTTCATAGTAAGCATTATCGTTGTTATAAGATATTACTATATATTTGAATGAATTCCTTTTGATATTATTTGTACTTGGATTGGTTTAACTGCCATTTGCTTGAAATGGGACTACTTCACTTTCAACTACATATTAGTGTGTGGATCCTTAGAAAGAGGGAGTTTGGATAAGCTTATATGAGGAGCTTAATAGCCGATTGTGACTTGAATACACAATTTATCTCTTTTAAAGTGTTTGGATAAGCTTATCAAATAGCTTATGACCTTTTTGGGATGAAATAAGGTTTAGTAAGCGTTTTGGAAATGCTTAAGCCATTAAGCATAAGCTTACCCAAACACCCCCTAAATAAGTATATGGATGGTGTCTTTTTTAGATTAAAGAGTGAGTAAATTGTAGAGATGTGTTTGAAATCCATATATAAGTGGAAGTTTAAAAATATGAATAGAATAGTTGAATGTAACAGGATCTTTGAGATTTTAGTCGAGTTTGTAAGGAATAATATTTGGCAATTTACTCACTTACATTACTGGCTTATTTAAGTTTGATTAACTCAATGTGGGTCCTGATACGTTTCATATAGCGAACTGTTCCGTTAATTTTGTAAGTAAGTTTCGTAGTGATGTTGTGCCTTCCATCTTCCTCATGTAACTAGAATGTCAACAACTGTCTGGTTTGTTTTTTTTGTTGGGAGTTGTTTCTTTGTTATCCTTCATCCTGCTTTGTTATGTATGTTATTAATTTACTATCCTAATTTTTCGTTGGCTTAAAATGCAGTTAAAAACATAATAAACGAATTTAATTTCGATAAGATTGTCTAGCTTATGATGGATTCATTTAAAGTGCTAGAGCTTGTCTATTATAAGATGTTTATACTTTAAAAACAATGTATTCGGGTAACGTAACTTAAAACAAGTTAGGCGTTTAAACGATGCCAACACGAGAAATAATTTTATATGAAATTGTGTTTTAGATGTTTATCTTTTTGTATATTATATCACACCATACCTAATACCCGTGTTAGCTGTGGATCAAATAACAAAACTTAAATCTGAATTATAAAATGTTTGATTCATCAAACACATTGCAACAACTCATAGTTTGTATGTAAACTATTGTCGGGCGCCACTAGTACTGATCCTGTTTTATTTTAATAAAAATACATTATTTGAAAATTTAGAAAAAAGCCCGTGCGTGCACGGGCATTATAACTAGTACCAACTAAAGATAATTAATTATTGTAATGGCTAAGGTTATGCCCAATCAATAATTGCCTATAGATAGTATAATAATTGTTTGGTGGTCGTGCTGATCAAATACATTATGAATCGATTTAGATAGAAAGTAGGTTTGCAACTTGAACGTATATACTAATATGAAACTAAATCCATATTATAGCTTGTTTAGTGATGGGTCATATTAGTTTATGTAATCATTCAAGACCATATCAACCACTGGACGTATGACAGTAAATATATAATGATATGCCCTTTCTGTCGGATGAACCGAGTCCCAAAAGACATACTTTGATGCATCGTCACATACAGGCGAATTCATGTTGCATAAAATTGCTGCTTCAATATATCCGGAACCGCAACATCCAGTACTCACCTCTTCAAGACCTAAAGGTTAAAAATTATATCAATTTAGTTTTGGTGCACACACAAATTTAACATCAAGAATTATTAGTCTAGTTTGACGTAGAAAAATTGATAAATTTATGAACTTGCCAAATTTGCTTTCTCCAAACTGAATCATGTCAAGTATTGGTTTGTAGATATCTGCATAGTAAAACTTCGTTTCGGCTGTTTGCATTGCCTTCAATCTTTTTTCAAGAATTATGTTGTACTCTATTGCAACCGGTAACATAGATTCAACACATTTTCGTCCATGAGTTGCAGCATCTCTGTTGAGAGTGATTACTCCAGGCAAGCAACCTAACGGCGGTAATCCAACCATGGCTATCTTACGTGCACCTTGGTTTATCAGTTCCTTCATATTTAATCACTAAAATCGTTACAATGTGTGTTTTTTTGTTATATATATATATATATATATATATATATATATATATATATATATATATATATATACTATATAATACAAGAATTACATCATTTCAGAGTTTTATATGAGATTTGATCTTAAAAAAAATTGGACTAATCAGAACGCTTTACTTTGACACGTAAGCAAAATAATGCGATTTGATTGGTTAAAAAAAGTCACAATTGAAAATTTTGGTAGAAGAATTTGGTGGAGAAAAAAACACATAAAAATAAATGTGTCAAAATTTTGAAAACAAAAAGTTGAAAAAAAAAGAAGGTAATTAATAAAACTTTAGTGATTGAATTTTGAATAAATAATATGGAGTTAAGTGTAAATTTGTAAGTTTTCATATGTTTTATTAACTTTAAAAAATAAACAAATAACTCCTTAAACTTTGTACCCCTTGATTTTATATTTTAAAAATACAACATATATGTTGTTATAAAAATACAACATATAATATATGCACAAGATTAATAATATCAAAATGAAAGCACGGATTATTGTGTATATAAATAAACTAGTTGGATACCCGCGCATAGCGGCGGCGATAAAAATTGCTAACCCAACTCGCTCCGCAATTCCCTACCCGCTTAGAGAATTCGTTTGTTTGGGTTTCCGTACCTCATATTAACATCATTCTCGCTTGTATAAAGAATCACACTCTCTTACCCATCAAAGATTATCTCCAAAAGTATATATCTTTTACGAATCAAGTTTGTATTCAAATTAAAGTTGTTAGAAAATTAAAATTAAACCCACTAAAAATGTGAAAAGCTAAAAATTTATAAAAATATATCAAAATGGATGTTAAATTAAAGATCACGAAATTTTAAAAAATACGATGAAATTAAATCATAAAAAAAATAAATAGATAAAAAGATATGTCAAATTGAAAATAAAAGTGATTTTTTAATTAAAAAGTGACACATGTCACTCTATGATGTGATTTTCTAGAATAAGATGGATGGTCAAGATTGCACCTCCTTATCTTAATTTTTAATGAGACCCACATTGTAAATGCTTTATATAACAGTATAGATATAGAAGTATAGATAGACGATATTGTACGTACATAAACAATTCATTTTTTTATCTTTATGACGCTGGGCCAAAGCCCAGGCCCCCACCAAAATTTTAAGTCTAGTTATATTACTTAGATGACAAAACTTTTAGAACCCAAATCTTATGACTACGGTAGGATGGTATCAGTTTTAAAGGCCTTTTGATTGAATCGAATTGTACATAGCTAAATAACTAATCGTTATATTGATTACTACTGCATGAAATATTTATTTTGGATTCCAGAATATTTCAATTATCAAATACTTATTTTGTATTCTTTTGGTCGAGACTTCAATAGTTGAACATAACGGTGTATTGATTTTATAATTACGGAGTAGTTTATCATTGGTTGTAAATGCCTGATATATATTCTAAGTGTTTTTAAAGAAAGATAAAGTTTTAGCGTACAAATTTCTAAAAGCACGACATTGTTAAATAATAAAACACTTGCTCGTTTTTTTAATATTTTTAACATACAAATTTTGCATGTTTAAGGGGCCTATATACTAGCTATGCCCAAACGGCCCTGGTTTAAGTAATAATATCTAGGAAAAAAAATTATTTTTTTATATCTGCGTTAAATAAGGACTCATTGTTATTTTATTTTATAACTTTATGTGTACACGGGTTTTAATATTAAATACGGCTAAATTATTATTAACACACAACAATGTAATTGACAAACATGGGATTCGCATTTAATATGATAGGAAACTTTTATTATAATTGTTACAATTGTTTAAATTAAGAGAAACTCGCATTTACAATTACTGAAATAATGGTAAACAAGACATTCAATGTGCAAATACGAAAAAATAATAACACTTGCAAAATTAGTAGTTAATTAAAATTTAATGTCTAAACCATGTGCGTGCACGAGTATTAAAACTAGTGTGTGTAGTTTCATTGAGATGGTTTTTAGATTGAGAAATCTTCGTTTGAGCTATTGATTCATATTTTTTTTATTTGATTTACAAACAGTAATTTTACAAACAGTATAAATGAATCAACTCAACACATGCGCGTAAAGCTTATAATCAAAAACAAAAAAAAGTTACAAAAAAGGGCACCATTGTATAAAAAACATATATATATACACTAAACTTCCTAATTTAAAAAACGCATATATAAAATTCAACGCGCGAGACATACCATCTCGTTAAATATGCATATACATGTATACTCCTTATTAGACAAGAAAATTCATTTGTAGAAAACGCGTGACTTTATTCATCATATCTACTTTACAAGAGTTGCTCAGTAGCAATGAAGTTATCAGGTCACATCTAATTCAAGCCCCACCCCTGTCCTAGCTGTTATAATAAATATGGTTTTGATTAGCTTTTCAGTTAGTTTCTCACCCACATTTCTACGTGTTATGTACTAACACGTCTCATATTTTCCCTTATATAACACCTACGTATCCATTATTGGCATATTAAACTAACCTAGGGACAAAATATTTAAATAGATCAACCTAGTTCATGAAATGTCCTTAATTTCATTGTTAATTTATTAAACTGAATGGCTGATTGAGAATCTTTTATTTTACTACCAGCTGATAGAACGCCTTGAATCGGTAGGATTACGGACCAAACGTCTGAAAAGGTTGGTTACTGTTAGTTTTTTAACTGTAAAGTCTCGTAAACTTTTAAACATGCTAGAGTGCTAGACGCCGAGGTCCCAAATCAAGAATACTACCAGAGAAAGACATACCTTGATGACATGCTCAACGTTTTGAATCAAAAAGTTACTATAACTTGTGACATTCGGATATATGTACTGATTAACTGCTTCGCCAAGGCCATAATAATTAACAACAAAATCATTAGTTCCGGCACTTATCACAAACACAGCCTTCGTTATTAGGTCGACTGTACTTTCCTTCCCTATGTTCATTTCTATCTTTGATTTGTACTCTTTGAAGTACTCTATCTGTTGGTCGAATGAAATCACACTCTACACAAATGTCCAAGTAAAAATATAAGGAATTTGTCCAATGTGTGCATAAATCTAGACACTTTTCAGTACAATTAACGTGTGTATACTATATATATACATACAATACAATGTGGATATAGCCCATATAGGTGACACTTTAATAAGACATAAAGGCATACCACCTTTCATCTTATGAACATGCTATGAAGCAATAATTTAAATCAGAATGGGGCACCACCAAACAGACATTTATTAGCCCTGCTATGATTTATGGTACAAAACTTTCACATGTCTATTACGTTTTTGCTTTTTTTATGTAATTTGTGCACCATAGAATACCAACTTTAACAAAGTTTGTATCGTATCTAGTTTAAGTACAGACAGTACCACCATAAAAATAAAGCTTCATATATGAAAAGATTGAGAAATTAACTTTTAAAATTAACGACATTCAGTAAAAATTTCTTGAAAGTTGAAGACACGCAATTCCTCTTACTATTAAAATGAACGATCTTTAAACACCCAAAAGATATCTGTAATCACTTTCACAATCGATGTAAATTATTCTATTCTCCCATTATGGTAAATTGATAATCAAGTTTTAGTTGGCAACCAGAAACTAGAATAAAATCAAGTGTACATCATTGGTTGCACGTACAGTAACTAACTTGCTACAAACAACAATGCCCTTTCACTTCATGTATACTTTAGCCTTAAAATTATATAAAGCACTCAGACTTTTGAAACATCTTAATCGCAGCTAAGCAATATGACTATTTTAAAAGTTTGCTAGCTATTGCCTATAAAAAACAATTGAAAGATTATGCGGCTAATGTTGATTATCACCTCCTATTATCAATTTAATTTCCAAAAACCTTTTGAACTCACAGTAAAAAATGAATCAAATGGTATTTATGTTTATTGAATTAATGATGATCAGATATTCAGATGTTCTTATCATTGTTTAATGCAAATATCTCTAAGTATAAAGAGTGACACAATATATACATTCATTCATATGTCGAATAGACTTACAGAGAGTGTTGCAGTCATGGGATCAAATCCTGTGCCTGCGGATGCAAATGTAACTCCGGTCATTAGGTCCTGGATCCCGAGAGTTGGATCCAAATAAGCAGGCACAATATCTTTGACACCGGCATATGAAGCTGCAATGTTAAAAGTGCAAAAGGTAATCAATCCATATAATTTCATTATGCATGAAAAAACAATATATATTATGAAGTACGCACTATACGTACTTACCTATGAAATCAGATACGAGGCGCCCGTTAGTAAACCTTCCAGTTGGAACGTGGTTAACGAAATCTCTCCCATAAGGAGGGAAATTACTTTTCATCGCAGTTTGAATGAAATTATTGTTTCCAGCATCAACTGTTGAGTCCCCAAACACAATAAGTGCAGAAGGTTTCGGTTTAGCTACTGGAGCTTGAGGTTGAGCATAGTTAGAGGTAAAGAAGACCATGGACACAAGAGAAATAATGTAGTAAATTTCTAGATAATAACCCATCTTTCTTGGAACACAGAGAAGCAAATTAAAACTCTAAGGCTCTTTTGTTATAGTTTGCTTTGTGGCCTCTTTGGTTGCTCACCTAACTGATATGAAAAAGACTTTCAGTTTGTGTTTCAACATCATAGTGAACTTGATACTCTTTTATCTTAAAAGTAAAAAAGTCAAACAACTTTTGAGTTTGACTTATACGAGTACTATTGTGTCTGCATGCAACATCAACATTAACAATTTAACATCGACCTTTCGATCAACTTTTATACTACCAAACATGTGCAAGTGAGTCGCATTCTTTTTTTTATTTATAATTTACCTTTTTATACATTTACGGTGCAAAACGACATCGTTTTGGTAAAACTACGTCGTTTTGGTTGGCTAAAACTACGTCGTTTTGGAACTTTTCACTACTTGCCTTAGAACTACGTCGTTTTGGAATTTTCCAACCACTTCTTCTCTCTTTTGTCTAAAAACAACACCGCTTTTCATCATGATAACAAACCTCCACTCGTTAAAAAAATTACCAGATTCATCCATACCGAATTCACGAAAAGAAGTTTTCTAGTTTTCTTATACTTTTCATCACTTTTTGTATGCTTCAATCGTCTTCCTTGGCCATAAAAAAAGGTAAATATATGTTTTCGACACCCCGAATACTTGAAGCAAAGCAAACACCATGATTTTCATTGTTGTTTTTGTAATCTGTTTAGCTAACTTATATTATCCGTGTATGTTTATGCTGTCGTATATAGTCTACTTGGGAGGACATGGTAATGCATTTGAAGCTTCTAAAGTTAAAGAATCTCATTTCGCGATTTTTGGTTCGATTTTAGGAAAGTAAAATTTTGTATATACAAAAAAAAAATCATTATAATCTGCAACATTGTTCGCATATAAGTACACCTGAAAAGGTCACGGACCGTGTACATGTGAGTCAAAAACTCTCCTTTCTCCGGTAAACAAGTGTTTATCGGTTGTGTGACATGCTTGTGAAGATGGGGCAAAAAGATGTGTATATGTAGCTAATGTTTTTTTGTTGGTTTATGTTAGTTGGATACGCGATGCACAACTAGGGGTGTGTGAGCCTATTGGGGGCACACACGATAAAACGCATAGAGTATGTTTAATGCTTCACGTGAACTTCAAAATGTAAACCTTTTGGACCAAAGATCAACTAGACAAGACCATGGAGGTGTCCTTATGGAGCCGGCCATGGAAGGTTCTAGGTGTGGTCTAGGTTCAATGTATGAAGGGATGAGTATAAGGGAAAGATGATAAGGCTTGGAAAGAAGTGTGATAAGGTTAAAGTGGAAGACTTTAAGCCTTATCATGAGTAGGTTATTGAAGGCTATAAAAAGCCCTCTACCCTAGCTCATATACAACGAAATGACACAGCCACAATACTCTCCAAAATCTGTCATACTCCTTTATATACTCTAATAGCCGGTTCATAAAATCCTAACAAGGTGTTATTGATTTTCGGTTCTCTTTCACCCCACTGTTCTAATTCGGTTGATCATATTAGGATTAATCGAATTGTGATTTGATCCCGAGGCTGTTATAGTAAGTGGTGTTCGTGGGTTTACAGGTTGTCAAGGAGTGACAACCA
Organism: Tanacetum coccineum; assembly: GCA_026074375.1. Taxonomy (NCBI): domain Eukaryota; kingdom Viridiplantae; phylum Streptophyta; class Magnoliopsida; order Asterales; family Asteraceae; genus Tanacetum; species Tanacetum coccineum. The sequence continues at coordinate 19,857 of BQNB010020029.1, read as the reverse complement.
TTAGATTCGATCTAGGGGTTTTATTTGGGCTATTTCGGTTGTTTCTGCCTATTTCGGTTACAACCGAAATCGGTTAAAACCTTAATCCATTTTCTGTAATTCGGTTCTATTCCAAGAGAGGGTTTAGGTGATCGTTTTTCAGAGGCATTTGGTTTACAATTGTTGTGGGGATATACGTGAGGTTTGGACTAGCATCCGGGCGTGCTTGTTATAAGTACACCTGAAAAGGTCACGGACCGTGTACATGTGAGTCAAAAACTCTCCTTTCTCCGGTAAACAAGTGTTTAT
>BQNB010020028.1:22484-66031 GCA_026074375.1 Tanacetum coccineum | reverse complement strand
AGAGAATTGTTCAAAGACATCGATTAACAAAAAGAAAAAAGAATTAACAGAGGATTACATGCAAGCTTCTCTGAAACAAAATGTCGAGAAAAAAAAATGAACATGGACATAAAGAAGCCGATATGACAAGCAGCAGGCTTTCTAACACTACGATCAGAAACAGGATGAGAAAAAACCAGCAGAGATTTCCACCTCAACTGTTATTTATCTCTTTAATCAGTATCCTCGTAATTCATTATATATGTAGAAGCCTCATATCGTCATAACGATCCAAAATTTAGAAGCTCCAGCTGTTGCTCGTTCTCATACGGAGTACACAATGAAGCATTCCTTAAAGTTGTCAAGAGGTTTAATTCGACACAAGTACAGAAAACTAAATGTCATTTGCTCATCATCTTCCCTTGCCCACCCCCTCAATGTACATTAGAAAATTTGAGGTGGGCTTTCAATTAATTACCTGTTTTTATCTAGAAGGGTAAAGGTAAGGTAAGGTTAGAACTAAGCACGGACAAAAAGAAGCGGGGGCCGTCTCTCATTCAAAATCCTTTGTGGAACCTGACGACGAATCCCCATTTGAAGACACCTCCCCATTCCCCACGTCTAGTGAGCTTTCCCCTTGGTTTTCCTCATTGCTGCTGTTCCGGTTTTTGCTCACTCTTGATCGAACATTTACACCCATCGGAAAAGGTACCTGCATTTGAATCGCGTTACTTATGGCAATTACTAAACTAAACAATGCAGTAAATTCATAATTAAATAGGGTTTTGTGTATATACCTGATCACCTGCATTTGGACCATCAGTGTGGAAAAGGATGGGGCGGCAGCGCTTATCTTCATTCATCAAACTAGAATTCTGAAAGTGGGCAATGAGTGCGGCTTTTCCTTGGATGCGAGCATAAGCAAGTGACGCTACCTTTTCACTGTTGAACTTCTCCCACTTCTTCCCATTGAATGCCTGTAATAGCCACGTTTTTGGTTAAATCACGTCACTTTATCTACCGCTAATGCTATAGCGTAAGGTAGTCCCATTGATGGGCTTACGCACAAACCTGAAAGAAGGGAACAATAAGGGGAGGCTCTGTCATGTTGATGAAAGCATAACCCACGTTGCACTTGTTCTGCCAAGAAAAGAAGAAAAATGGGGCAGAGACACAGCACCGTTAGCCATATATCACGGTTGCGTTTGCATAAACGGCAAAAGTTAAATTAACAACATCAAACAGCTAAATTAGTACAGGAAAACCACTAGCCTTGAAATCTATGGGTAGGTAGATAAAATCATATGTTCCACGATGACGTTCATCTATTGCAGCCAACAACATCTTAGAAGTGTACCTGCAATTTCGAACATTCAATACAATCAAACTCAATATTTAGTTATGAGACTCAAAATGTATCTAAGTAAATAAGAAAGGTTGTTTGTTATGCTTATACATACTTGTTAGGGATGTTCTTGATCATTAAAGTCGTTCTTCTGTCGTCCCCTCGCATAATACGGTCGAGATCAAGTTCAAACTGTTTCTTGTTGTCAGATTGATTCGAAGCCGCTTCATTTCTACGGTTTCTAGAGCGGTCACTAGGGGAATCAAACGAAGTCATCATAGGAATCATTTGTCCTCTGCTAGGAAACATTACACTGTTCTGATGATGGGAAGCTAATCCGATATTTTTGGAGGGAATTGGCAGGTCACCCATACGAGGGAAGATATTATGAGATACAAAATCCAAAGGATGTGGTGAGCTACCCGGGACCCGCATATTACCAAGAGAGCCTGGATGGAAAACTGATGTGTCGGGAGATTCCCCTGCGTAAGACTGTCGTCTATCCCAGATAGAAGGATTCACAGATGGTGCCGATCCCACATGGTGGTTGTTAATGTGCATAAAAGTGTTGGCCATATGAGACGGTCCTCTGGGAAGACTATGAGCGTTGCTGACTCCGTTCATTAATGATGGTGAATTGGGCCACATCATGTTATGAGGCTGCGGCTGATGATGAGAATGACTCCACATGTAATGATGGTTGACAGGGGAACCATTTGCATTTCCGGAGTGGCCAAACGCTGAGAAAGATACAGACAGCCAATGAGTCAAATGATTAAGCTATAAACTTTTGAATGAAAACACTAATAGTATACAAGTTCCCTGAAAATTGCAACATTTACGACCACCCTACCATTGTCATTAAGGTCGATTGAGCGTCCCATTGAGCCACCGATCCTGTTGAACTGCCTATTTCCCAATCTCTCAGACATTCTTGCAGCCAAGTTGCTAGGAGAATTGCTTAGAATACTGTTAGTTAAGCCATCTTGATACTCTGGAAGTGAATGAGGGTGGTAATTTGGTGTGCTCCTGAAATCATTAAATTTCAATTGGTTCTGTAAACTGGATGGCATGCCACCTGATTCCACTCCAATAATAGACGAAAAACTGTTGGCTTGCATTCCATGTTGGAGCTCCGCATCTAATAGTTGACTGCCAGGGGCTGCTGTCACACCCAAGAGACTTCTGTGATCCATGCTACCAGGTGTAACTCGAACATTTGAACCTGCTCCTGTGGAATATTCACATCAGATATATTTTCATTTATATTGTAATATTCGGCGTAGTGACCCGTTTAGATATAATACCTGAAATGTCTGTTGTGAAATCAGTAGAAGGGCTACACATTTGCAACAAAGCACTAGCTTCATCTGCATCCAGCTCAGGAAACGGACTGTTCAAACTGCCAAAATTATGACTTTATCAGAATTTAATGATCATAATATTGATTATTGACCAGACTTTAACCTACAGTTATATCCGCTACGGAGATGCTGGGTAAAGTATGCATACTACTTTACTAGTTTTGCTCGAGTGAGAAAAAACTCAAACAACGCGTACTTTTTTGCTCAAATGAAAAACTAAATTCCTCTCTCATGCAAAGTCGGTGGAAGCATAGAATTAAACGTGTCAAAAAGTGCAGGAGTGGGTAGGCTAGTACGTCAAAAAGTGCAGGAGTGGGTAGGCTAGTACTTTTTTGTATGGGTCAAATTGACTCGAGTCCATACAAACACTTCTTTGGCCTTCTTATAACTTGATAACTAATTTACATGCTAATTATGATTACAGAGGCTATATTTAATAACAATATCGTTCTAAAACTTTAGCTATAGTGATGTAGGAGGTTGTATGCATGCCAATACACTTTGAAGGACTTCTAACTTGTTTTCTTTAGAGTTAGTTTTTAATTTCTACACGTCTAACCCTTTAAGGATAAACTATGACCTGAATCGTTTTGCAAGTAAATGGGTCAAAACTGCCATGTGAGCATAAGTAAACAGACAACAGTTAAAGCTATACCGTTTAGAACCACCCGGATTAGTCGATTCAAGCTTCATCTGTTTCCCTCCCAACTCGCTCTTGTTTAATTCACGAGAAGCACGAAAGCAGCTTCTGCTTTCTTATGTCGTAAAACCTCTATGGACATTGTGACGACTTCCTTGAGAGTTTCTCGATCTGCATCCCACAACCAGATGACCCAATTGTAATATAGTTGCCTTCATTCCCCGAAGGTTTTCGAAAACAACAAAATTACAGATCAATCTTACCGTCATTAAAACCTCTGCCATCGACCCCCAAATATGTGACGAAGTTCATCATTAGAAACATTAGAATCGATGTTATATATCATAACAGAGCCTTGATTAATATCTTTGTCTGATGGGTTTTCCTAACAAAAAAAAGGGAACCAATATATTAGACTATAAGACTAAGCAAGCTTAAGTACAAAAAAACGGATTTAGACCTATACTCGTATATAAACGCAAGGCTTTTCTTTTTTGAGTCAGTAATAGTGGCAGAATTGGGTTTTTACAAACCAGTCACAAGTGTTTTTACATGTTCTATAGCTAGCAAACAAATGTAATAGTTGAGCTTCAACATATCCAACTACCATATATGTCCTATTTCGAGAAACTATACTAAAGTAGGTCCTCTAAGGGTGTTATGGCTGGCAAGATTAACAAGGTGTTCTCTTCCTAACACGTGCATTATTTATGAGTAATATCTAAAGTGGATCTCGCGATGTAGTGATAGCTGGTGAGATTAACAAGGTTTCCTCTGCATCTCATATGATTTAAAGTAATATGTTAAAGGGTTCACGTGTCGTACATTAAACGTCATTTAAGGATTATAGGGAAAGCAATAGCAACCTTTGGAATTGAGTAATGAATGTCGAGCTTTCTACGTCTCAATGGTTTGTTCTGAAGAGCTTGCATGGCACGTCGGGCTGCTCTTATATCATAGTATGAAATCATCACAAAGCCACGATGCTTGCAGGCTGTGTAAAGAGTGCGGATATCTCCATATTGCTGCACATTTATTGGCCGAATCCCGTCAGCACCAATAAATAGAGTAATGACGAATAGGTATTTAAGAAGTCTAATGATATACCTCGAACAAGATTCGTAACTCGGGATCTTCAACGTTGCTATTAATATTCCTGACAAAAAGCGTTCTCGAAGGGTGTTCTCCATTCGGGTGTTCCCCGTTAGCAGCAACAGCAACGCCGTCTTCTCCCAATTCCATTCCTCCGACACTGCTAAAAAAGTCCACATCTTCGGCATCATCTGCGCCGCCTGGTTGTACCTTACAGTCAAGACCATCGGTGACTCCAGAGAGCAAATCGTCATCATCCGGGAGGAGATTCCCGATAGTTTGAGCCTCGATCTCTTCAAGGGATTGAAATGGTTCCTCTTCTTCTTGTTGTTGATAGTGTGAGGCCCCGACAGAGTGACCATACATACCGGTATTATTTGCAGCTGATAATCTCACTGCACAATCAATCAAACAAGTCGGGTCATATAAAAGGTAGCCTAGTTTTTAAAAAAACAAGTTGGAAAATGAAAAGGAAGAGAAGTTACGCTTTCTGGTGAAAAGGTCGGATAACGAACTTGAAAAGAGACCGTTCTCATAGTGATCTGCCGGTCCTCCTCGTCCAGCCATGACATTAAACTTGTTGGCGGAAGCGAAATTATTATTATTTGTTGTGTTATTGTTTTCAAAAGGAGGTTGTCTGCGCAGAGCGTTATCAGGGACATCAAAACGGTTCAATGTATGAGAATGATTGGAAGAAGTGTCACCGAGTGCGTATTCTTTTACACCATTTGTAGGAGTTGTGGTATTGTTCCAGAAGCCAATTTGTCGCTTGGAAATTAAAAAAAAAGACGGAATAAGGAAAAGCGAAAGCCGGTGATAAATAAATAAATAAAATAGGATAAGGATCCTCTCATGTTCATTTGAACATGAGAGGTAATGTACAATCACATAAAGCAGAACATTACCCTCATGTTCCAATAAAATAATAAGTAAAAAAAAGTACTACCTGATTAGGATGAGGATGAAGTTGCAGATCCTCAGAAGAACCACCCGTGGTCTCAGATGGCATTTTTCTTCTTCTTATTATTATTATTATTCAATTAAGTTGCAGATCCTGCGTGTATGAGGTAATCCATATGAGAATTTGAATGATGAGTGTTCAAATTAACAAGCCAGAAAAAGAAGTTACGTAGGTAGGTAGGTAGGTAAAATTAAGTGAAATTTAGTAAAGTAACCGATCTGATCTGATAAAATTGAAGCGGATCTGTTGTTGTTACACGTAGCAAGTAAAATTATATATATATAATTTGAAGATAATTAAGTGTACCTTTTTAGTTACAGCAACAACAACAAAAGCATCATGGAATTCCGGCAATGAAATGAAATGATGAAGAGAGAGAATGGAGAATATATATAAATTGAGGAGAAAGAATAAATTACGGCATAAGGCAAGGGTAAAGGTAAGGATGAAGGTTTATGTGCCGTGTAAACAACCACCAACTAACCAACTATTCTTTTCTTTTCTGCCATATCTGTGTTTCTCTCTTTTTTTTTCTGGTATAATTAATTACTAGTAATTACTTCCCTGCATTGCACGTTAACCACATCATCATCAATTAATCAACTCACCGATCACTACTTCAAGACACAAGTATATTACAGTGATATTTTTTATTTTTTATTTTTTTATAAATAAATACTAGTAGTAATTCAGACAATTAGGAGGAGGAAGAGGAGGAGAAAGAAATGGTTTTGAAATATTGAAATTTACGAATTAGTAGATCATGTTATGTGTGTGATTCCTTTTTTTTAGAGAGAGTATATCATTTCGGCTTGGATGGCTTGGCTTCGGGCAGCTTGCCGTTATTAACGCCGTTACCTTTTCTCTTTCTCATTTTAACCCTTGTTGTTAACCATAAAAACTACTGTATACTTCTCCATGGTAGGTGCAGTTTGATTCGTTAATTTAAAATGCTTACGCATAATTGGTTCACAGAAATTCATAATATTTTGAAATCTGTCATTATTTTTGTTATTGATAACTCGGTTTCGTGTCGACTCGATTGACCCGAATAAATATCTTTTTTAATATAAATTATATAAATTTTCTATTTAAACGGGAAAAAAGATCAATTTTATTACGTTTTACTCATATTTTGGTTGACTCGGACCCGACCCGAGTTGACCCGAACCCGAACGGACCCGACCCCGAGTTGACCCGACCCGAATTGACACGAACCCTACTAACCAGAATTCAAATAGGGTCGGTTTCGGGTATGAAATTTTTAACCTTGACCCAATCCAAACGTGACCAACTCGACCCGACTAAAGTGACGGGTGTCTTTTGATTTAAAAAAACAACAAACAAAGAAAAAATAGAACAAAAACAACTAAAAAAATATTTTTTAAAAAATATTTTCAAGTAAATAAAAATTCCTCACTTAAACCTTTTGAAAAAGATTTTTTTTCATTATATCAAAATATTTTTTTACAAAGACTTGGTAAGCCTTAACTCTTTTATATGAAAGTCTTTGTCATTAATTGTGTTATGCATTAAATGCATTACATATTAATAATATCAAAAAGTGTTATCATTTCAAAAAAAATTTAAAAAAACAACTTTCTCTTCATCACTTAAGTTATACAACACCCTCAAAACTTCACATTTAACCAAATACAACAAATAAAAGAGAAAGAAAAAAACTTATGGTTCGCTGGTAACCTTGGAGCATGTTGATAAAATATAATGCCTAAAAAACATTACTAATATTTTTTCACATCTTTACGTTTTGATAATCACAAAATATAAAACGTTCAACGTAAACAAGTAATTAGTAGTAAATTCTCATTTAAACAAATACATCACTTAAAGTTATGAATAAATAAATGCTTCATGCATTTTATAATCAAAAGAAATTTTTATTCAACTTCACACTTTTATAAAATGTTGTAAACATTTTTAAAACATTACAAAATATTTTTTACAATTAAAAGAAATATTTTATTCAAAATAAACATTTTGAAATTCAAATTTTCAGACCTAAAACGGCTAGAAAAATTCTAAAAAATTCCCCCTACACAAAAGACAAATTAAGGAAGCCCTAGTCTTGGGCGGCCCCCTTAAATACACGGCCGGCCCCCTTAAAATTAAGTGGACCGCCCACCTATTTAAGGGGACCGCCCCTAGGTAGACGCTCCCCCAGTTTGTCCTATAAATACTGGACTTTTCCCCACTATTTTCTCACCTTTTGCACTCATTCTTTCTGCCCAAAACAGCCCACATATCCTCTCTAAAATCCTTTGATCATTTAATCATAAAGCTTTGTTTCCAAGTGATCCAAGCTCAATTCCTCAAGTGCAAGAGAAGAATACTTCCATCCTCAAGTGAAGAAGTATTACACCTTTGTGTGTTGTTGCAATCTTATTGCATCCATATCATAACTTGTAAATCTTTTGTAAATCTTATAAAGTTATGTAGTTGCTAAATCTTGGTGATCTTTATAAGTATAGTTAGATCGTGGTGATCTTACCAAGTAGTGCTAGATAGTTGTGATATAACTAGTGTTGTGAAGAAGTCTTGAAGTTGTGAAGAAGTTGTGAAGTTGTGAAGTCGTGAACAAGTCGTGAAGTTATGTTGTGATAGATTGGTTCTAGCTAAGATTAGAACTCGACATTTAGCTTTGTGTCATAAATCGGTGTAAGCAACGTTGTGTATGTTTTTCTCCGCCATAAGGGAGCTTGTTGACATAGTGAAGAAAACTCTCGAGTTAGGTGCTCAGGGAGTGGAGTAGGGCGAAGAGGTGCTTCGTTTTCGAACTACTATAAATCCTCACATTATGGTTTGATTGTTTTTACTCTTATCTCTTATCTTGCATTACTTTCTTATACTATCTTATTAATTGTTTAGATAGGTATATTGTTTATATTGTGCAAGCATTGAATTCACATAAAGTCGAATCTAGAATTTTAACAAATATTTTAAAACCATAAATTAAAAAGCGGTAAACTATTCAACCCCCTTTCTAGTTGTCCACATACTCTACAACTTTGGTCCTTACTCCAAGCCACAAACTTTGCCACAAAGGGTTTTCAAACCCTATATATAGCCGAGACCCCTGCTCCATTCAAACACACCTCAAAATTTACCATACACTCAAATGGAGTCTTAAACAAGATCAATAAAGACCAAAGAAGATCAAAGAAGGAAGAACTCAGGAAATTTGAAGCCAAGAATTAAGAAAAAGAAACCCTTGAATTTGTTTTAAGGCGTAAGAACCAAAACCATCCCTTTTCGACCCGTTTTCAAGTTTGTAAGTCCTTACCTTGTTCTATAAGCTCATGATATGTTTTAGAACTCTTATTAGCTTGGTTATATCATGTGTAAGTCCTTTCTTCAAGCCTTGAATCCTCAAACCCATGCGTTTTTGGTTAACACCCTAAAAAAGACCCGTTTTGATTTTCTAGCTAACGAATCCTTTTTCTAAACTTTTGTTACGTTAGAACATCTTATTTTTGCTTATTCTAATAAGCTATAACCTGCAAAATTGATTTCTAAATCAAAAATATCAATATTATGGATTTTGGACTAAAAACGATACATTTTCCATGCATAGGGGTATATATCGTAACTTTCTAAAATTTATAACTAGAGGGGCTGAAAATGTCATTATTCCAAAGATATAACTATGAGGGGCTGTTTTTCCAAGTTCTAAAGTTAAAGGTTTAAATTATATATACTTTATATATAAAGGACTAAATTTGTAAAAGTTTATAAATCGAGGGTATATATTGCCATTTTTGCATTCTTAAAAATATAAAATATAATATTTTTATATAAATTATAAAAATATATATAAATATTATAAGACTCGATTTTATTAAAACCCGACACATTTATCGTTATTAATCATCGATCGACGCATTATAAAACAATTACGTTATATAATTAACGTAATTTATCATCGACTAGCTTTTGAAGAAAACTTAAAACTATAACGTATCACGTTACTAGGGAGCTTCATGTGAGGAGTTTCATTTGGGTATACGTTTTGACGAGTTTGCTGGATTTACGATTTAAAGTGTCCTGGCTCCTCAAACGTTTACTACATGACCTCTGAATTATGATGGCCCGAACAGTGATAAAATATTTCCATAAATAAATAAATCAAATGTTAAACTTCATGAAGTTTTAAAAGATAAATATTCAAACTAAGACTTGACATATTACCCAGGCTTCATGACAAGGCCGTTACTTTCAACTGATATACATTTGCCATCAATCAGATTTCCCTGTTAAGGTGAGTTCATAGCCTTGCATTTTAAATCTTTGAAATATTTCATAAACTCGCGAGGGGGATACATGCTATAAACCATAAATGCAAGTGTTTTTCCAACTATATGCTATCCTGATGCATTATTGCCTAAGTCCTTACTTTTGGTATTAAGACCCCACTATCATGAACCGTTAATTACTCTTCAGAGTAAGCGCAAATGCTATGAATAGATCTATTTGGGACTGAACTCCCCCGTTGGTATACCTGTACTTTTGGTAACCAAACGCACTTCATTTGAATAAACTATGCGGGTGTTTGGCAAAGGCACCCGTTGGGACAACTACTTGTGATTATTGATGATCTTAAGGCTTCGGTGTCATGAGCTTAGGGCAATAATACTGTTTTCTATGATAATTGTATCTACATTGCAATTATTACTATTATGGTGTATAACAACGTAACCCATTGTTATGACTTGTATTCAAACTATTTATCATAAACCTATGAATTTCACTCAACCATTGTGTTGATCTTTTTAGCATGTTTATCTTAGGTAATTGAGCAACATATGGCACGGAGTGGCACGGACTTGAAGATGGCTAAACTATTATCATTCAAACTTTATTTTTCAAGATTTTGGAACCTCTCTTTTTGTAAAACTCTGATGAATAAATGAATGATAACTAAATTTTCCAAAAACCACTCTTTATGAGTCATTTTCTATGATTATGACTGTTGTACTGTGAAGTAATACCCCAGATTAGCTTCCGTTGCTATATTTGTTAAAATGAGGATGTTATATGGACCTACACTTTTATGTTTAAACTCTAATCTTTATGGAACACATGTTGGTTTAACATCTTATTTAAGTCATTTTCTATGTATCTTGGTTGTTATGCTATTCGGTAGCACCCCATTGGAGGACTTCTCTTATTCCGCTGCGCAGTCTGAAAACAAGGGTGTTACAAACAAAGAATGTTATAGCTGACACCTTGAACTAAAGGGAACGGATAAGGCCACTAGGATTCAAACTTTAGTCACAACAATAAATTTGAATATTTCGTCACAAATCTTGGACACTCAAGCTGAAGCAATTAAGAAGGAGAAGGTTGAGAACAAAAATCTTCATAGTATAATCAAGGAGTTGAAACACATACCAATGATACTCTCTAAAATAGGAAAACAAAGTTTACTCTCTAAAATAAGAAAACAAAGTTGGTTACCATGTTTTGAAGGATTAAGATAATTAATACCGTAATAAGTACATGCACCTCTTTGCCAACGCCACTCCGAAAGACAACATAAACTGAATTTCGAGGCGAAATTTTTTAAACACGGGAAGACTGTGACAACCCACATTTTCAAGTCATTTTACGTCAAAAATATTTAAGTATTTACTTTACACTTTAACGCATTTACTTTTAATTTCAACAGTTAAGTTAAATCGCGTAAACTAAAAATCAACAATCAACGTAAACTGATGCGTATTCATTTATAAATATTTTTTTATTCAAGTTTTAAATTTATAAAACAAGATTCACCTACGATGCATTAATGGGCGAAGAACCCGATCGTGGGTAGTATAGACTGGTAAATCTGAGGTCGTCCTAAGAGCTAAGTGTTAATTAGTTTTAATTTGAAATTGTCACATTTAGAAAATGGTTTTTGATTGATTTGGAAGTAATTTGAAAATAACTAGAAATTAAATGCGAGAAATTAAATATAGGAGATATCAAGAGGAGAAAACATGCTAGCCTAGTTACTACATTATCATTATTATGATTACATCTTTCTGTGCAATGTTGAGCTATGGTTCCATTAGTAGTTTCTAGGGTCGATAGACCTGAAGGGTAACCTGCAGTCTATCCTATACCTCCTATGATTCCTGGTCATTCCTTATCATCAAGGAGATAAGCCATCCAGGTTGTAGTGATTAATCCTAACTATTCCCAAAACATATTTATTAACCCTCTCTGAAAGAGTTCTTGTGCTTTTTAAGTATATTAGGTAATAAAGACAGTTTACCTGGTTAGTTCCTACACTAGGGATGGTGTGTCAATTCCACCCTAGTACCATGTTGATCCCAGTTTTGAGTGGTCATCTAATGATGGGAGAAACATGATCCAAACCCCCCGCAATACTACCATAACCTAGGGTTACACAATAGTCAAGGAATATCTAATGAAACCATAACTTAACAGGAAAGAAACATCATAACAATAATAACAACATAACTAGGCCAGCACTTAGAGTGCTTAGCCGCTCATAGCAATAGCAACAACAAAAGGAATAAAAGAAATCTTATATTGAGAACTCATAATCCTTATAGTAGTCGTATTTGAACGATTAAATACAAAAGGTGTTAGCCTTAAAATATAGTGACATATCTGGAATTACAATAGTTTAGTTATAGTGTGACACGTAGGGACTAATATTGACAAGTTACAATAGTTAGGTGTCACTAGGACTATAAATACCCCCTTCATACTTCCATGGAGGGGTGAGGATAAACATTTGTCTCATAAGTGTGTGTTGTTTCTCTCTCTAGAAAACACACACACTCTTTCCTTTCTCTCTTTAATAAAATGGCTTACTTTCATTTCTATCCTCCCCGACCTCCGGATCGTCTTTTGTTAGTGAAATCTTATTGTTAACAATTGGTATCAAGAGCCTCGGGTAGATCGTGGTTGTTTTGTGGTTTAATAAGCTCAAATTAAAATTTTCGTGGCTTATTTCTTCATATAAGCTCGCGTCCAAATTTTTTTGGGGGCTTATTGGTTTGTTTTGCTCATTCACTTCTTGCTTCACTAGTTCTACACCTTCTTGTGTTTCATTTGTGGTTATATAAGCTCATTATCGTGGCTTATTTTGGATAATAAGCTCACGAATCAACATTTTTTGGGGGCTTATTTGTTTCACTTGTTTGCTCCTTGAAATATTTGTCTCATAAGTGTGTGTTGTTTCTCTCTCAAGAAAACATACACACTCTTTCCTTTCTCTCTCTAATAAAATGGCTTACTTTAATTTCTATCCTCCCTGACCTCCGGATCGTCTTTTGTTAGTGAAATCTTATTGTTAACAAGGGGTAAGTAAAGTGTGATCTCCCTTGGACTCCAGACGGGATTCTTCAAGTGTTGGATGCTCCAAACTCTTCTAAGACTATTGGTGGAGGAGTTGATGTCGAATGGTCTAAATGAGGCCTCTATTTATAGTGTTCGAAGCTGTTACGGCATAACAATAATAAGTGTTACGCCGTAACCAACTACACGGCATTCCATAATTAGGATTCTCTTGTTACGGCGTAACCAGTTAAGTGTTACGTCGTAACCTTTCAATCACTTCTAAAAATAAGGACGATCTCCATGTTACGGCTTAACCAGTTGAGTGTTACGCCGTAACGGTTAGCTGTAGTTTCCATGAATAAAAGATCTTCATGGTTACGGCATAACGAAGTATCATGTTACGCTGTAATGTCATCTTGGGCACTACATATTTCTTTCTTTATGGTTACGGCGTAACTAGATCTAGTGTTACGCCGTAACGATGTCCTTGATCTTTGTGTTCTTGCCTAATTTATATTGTGGCGTAACTAGATATTGTGTTACGCCATAACATCTTCCAAAGAATCCGGAAATGTTACACTTTGAGTCCTTTTTCCCATGTTTCTTGTCCAATACCTATAATTTACCTGCAAAGCATAATAAACTAGAAAACAACTCGTTTCCGAGTATTAGTGAAGCATTTATAGGCATTTTAAGGGGAAATCAACACTTAAAAGTATTAACTATTTGATGTTATCAAATATCCCTCCACTTGACTTTTGCTTGCCCTTAAGTAGAACATGTTAGAATGATTTATAAAAAGATCTCTCGGGTTATAAATCCAAGAGATGAATTTATAAAAGACTTATGCTAGAAACATCAAAGTTGAACACCTCTCAAAATGGGGATAATAATCACTCAACTCTCAACTAGTCTATGTGGTTCATTTTAGGGGTAATCGCTTAATCGCACAATCATAACATGTATTATATCATAAGCTTGGCCAATGCACAAATCTGCAAGATTCTAAAGAGGCAACATGGGTTATGTTAAGGGTTATAGGGATAGGATGGACATGGGATACACATTTAATTGATGTAAAAGTAAAAACACAAAACAAATAGTCAAATAGTAATCTAAGGCATCCGTTACTAGTTACCGTCCACCCATACTCCAAGTCTTCAAGTGAAAAAACTTGATCATATCATGCAGATAGACTATCTCAAATAGAGATGTTGCGGAGCATGCTAGTCTATTTCTTCACACATGATGGCTTATAGTTGCACCATCCTCCATACTTAGACGGCGTATAGTTGCACTGTCTTTATTATCATTAGGTGGCTTATAGTTGCACCACCTTTTTAATCAGGAGTTTCATATTTAGTGGCTTATAGTTGCACTACTTTTTTATTTTTATTTCATTTCTCCTGTATATAAGCACTTCCCCCCATTTAAGATAAAAAATATCGAGAGTTATGGATTAGGGGATCTTCATATGATCATAAATATGTGTCATCAATGAAAGTACCGATTTTCGAACTCATTTCCCCAACCATGGACTTGGGTAACCAGTAACTTCAACACATAAACAATTAAAGACTACAGGGTAGGCTAAGGCAAATTGGTGAAACGATACGTAACATTTGGTTTTAAACAAGATTGGTTTAACAATGGTGATCTAAGGGATATTTTTGGGTTTATCACGGGAGGTCAGCTAGTCGGTGTGACAAGCTGATTACACACACATAGGTTTATTTGGGTGAATTCCTAAATGTTGCCTCCTAGAATTATATTTGAAATGATGCACATGCCAAGTTCTAAAGTCCACAATACTCTGGCACACTCAATATTTTGGTGGATTTTTAGTAAAATAATGAAAACGGATCATCAGGCTTAAACCTCACCAAGTAATAATAAAGGGCAGTGTGCATTCAACAAAGATTAATCTAGTTAATTTAGGAAAAATATGTCAAAATTTTTGAAAATGGCACAATTTTCAAAAATAACTAGAAAATCAAAGGCAAACTTATAGTCAAGTGTTAATTCTACTTCCCTCTCCCCACTTGGTTTGTACAATGTCCCTATTGTACAAAAAATTAAAATAGGAAAGGGTAAAATTAATGACAAGAAACTCCCTGAGCATTGCCTTCATAATGAGGAGATCATCAGACGCCTCCTTCTTTGAGCAAGCTCGTATCCCCTGTGATCATGAAAACAAACCAAAGCATAAAACCAAACAAAAAAATGTACAAAATAATACAATCCTAACTCACTTTTGTAGGAATCACGGTTGCATTTAGCATATGCAACAAGCCTTTAAACCCCTTGGTGGCCCAAGTAGACGAGTTTAGTCTCGCGAGGGCTTCCAGCGAACATACCCACAAAGTCCATTTAATTGTATAAGGTTTAGCATGTGAAAACTTAAATTTTTAGGTTTTCAGAGGAAGGTTACAGCGTAACCCCGGTGGTTACGCCGTAATCATATGGTTTGAAAATTTTTAAGTTTTAGATAACTGTTACGCCGCAACCACTTAAAGTGTTACGGCGTAAACATAAGTGTTATGCCGTAATTGCTGCAAATTCAACAAAAGTTACCATATGAGCCAGTCTCGATAGATGCCTTCAAGCTGCTAAAACCTACAAAATAAAGTGAAACACGCAAACCAACTAACATGCAAAGATGAAATTTTATTAATTAAAAGACGGGTTGTCTCCTGACAAGCACTTTTGTTTATTAACAAGTCTTTAAGTTAGACTCATGCCCTCTTGAACTTAATCATTATTGGAATCTCCCTTATAATCACTAAGGTCTTCTTTTATTTCCTCTTTGATCATCTTCTTGAAGCGAGATCCATTCTTCCTTCCTAATGTCAATGTTTCTGAGCTTTTATTGTTGACACATATGAAACTTTCTCCACTATCGAACCTATACTTTGTTATTTCGAAAGTTTCTGACTGAACTTTTGGTGGATCATAGTTTTTTCCTACTTCTAGTTTTTCCTCATCTTCGTACCAGTAATCATACCACACTCTTTTTCCTTACAATGGACTCTTTTACATTCTGCCCAAATCTCTTCTAGGACACGCCCTTTTTCGCTGATTTTTATTTCATATTCGTCAGCTAACTGTCATATTTCTGCATGGAACACCTTGTTATACTCATCAAAGCTTCGTTCTAGTGGGTCTTTATCAGGGTCTAATGCTTCAGTAAAATTATCAATTACCCATAATCAAAATAGGTTTTTTCTAACTGATTTTCTTACATCAATTCGCCCTTCACTGATTTTTAACCATTCTTTAAAAGTGTAGTCCCTAGGCCTAGGTTTATTATCATGAGAATTTTCTCTACACCATTCAAAATGATTTTCACCCCAAACCTTGGCTACCATATTTTATGATAAGAAAGTTTTCAAAACCTACCTCATTTCCTTTCATTTCTTGTCTTTCATGGTCGTGGGCACAAAAATAGTATCATGTTTTTCCTAACTTATCAATCTCGTGTATCTCATGCCCACCGTCACATTTATCCTTTAGCGGGTCACAAGAAGGCCAAGCCTTAAACTCTCTGTTGTATTCCTATATAATAGGTTTGCAGTAATGTCTTACAGGAAAATTCTTATCAGAGTTTAATTTTTTACAGGCTCGGTTATCTGGATCTACAGAGTTTAACATAAATATCCTTTCAGTAGGCTTAAAGTTACCGTCTCTCCTATTCATGTTAAAAGTTACCCTTTCATTACCTACCTCCAGTGAAATTTATTTTTCAAAGATACTTATTTGGGCATGTATGGTGGCTAAAAAGGGTCTTTCTAAAATCACGGTAGACTTAAGGGTTTGATCTAGTATTACAAAATCGTTAGGAAAGAGAAATTTATCGATTTTGACGAGTACATTTTTCACAATCCCTAATGGTGCCAACTTCCTCATATTAGCCATCTCTACAATCACGTCGGTATTACTAAGGTTGGCTAATTTTAGGTGCTCAAAAATGTTCCTTGGCAAAACACTTACACTAGCTCCTAAATCGGCCAAAGCATAAAAGTTAAAATTACCGATGGTGCATGCGAGAGTGAGGATTCCAGGATTAGGCTCTTTTAGAGGGAGCTGAGGTTTGATAGAGACTTCTTCCTAGGAATCTTGAGAATCAGGGTCAGCGAGGAAAGATACTCCATGGAGATTCCTAATTTTCTTTGGAGGACTTGGTTCTTCCCCCTCTGTGATTACCACCTTGACTTGTCCTGATGTTGAAGCTCTTGAGTGGAGTTCATCAGTCAAATGTTTAATTTGAGCTTCCAAGCGTTCTAGAGAAGTGTTCTCGCTCTGAAATTTTGCTTCTGCACCCTTTTAGATCTTTTTTATCTAGCCTTCCATTTCAGCACATCGTCGTGCTAATTCCTCTTGGTGTTTGTTTAGTATTTCTTCTAGGCTAGGTCTCTTTTCACCATAAGATGGGCGGACATCATTCTTATATCCAAGGGGTCCGGTATGGAATCTTCCATTATTGAAAGGAGATGATCGCCCATAGTCACCAAACTTGGCCTCTTCAATTTGTTTAACTCCTTCCTTAAGATGGCAATCCTTGTCGAGGTGAGGTCCTTTACATAATTGACATCCTACTTGGATTGCATGGATGCTTTCCTTCAACTTCTTCATATCCCGACCAAGGTTGTCCATTTTATCAATAAGTGCAACAATTCCATTGTTATTACTGCTGTTGTCTTCGACATTCCTTCTTGATGTACCGTCATGCCATTTTTGGGAGTGATCAGCCATGGTTTGAATTGCTGTGAGAGCTTGGGCTGGGGTCATCCCACAAATTGGTCCCTGCAAATCAAGCAACTAACGGTTCATAATGCCCAAACCTTTATAAAAGATATATACCTTTTGATGGTTGTTGATATCGTAGGTTGGGCATTTGTAGAGCATGTCATTATACCACTTTCAGGCCTGGTATAATGATTCGTCACCCTCTTGCTTGAAGTTGTGGATATCTTCAAGCTGCTTAACTGTCTTGGATGGAGGACAATACCTTTCTAGAAAGGCCTTTTTGAGGAGATCCCAGGAGTTGATAGTGTCTGGTGATAGTCTGTCCACCCATCTCTTAGCGGCTTCGGTCAGAGTGAAAGGGAAAACTCAGAGCATAACAACGTCTTTAGAGACTTTGGGGATATTGAATAGGCTTATGATGCTGAGGACTCGACCGATGTGGTCGTGAATGTCCTCATTCTTGTTCCCGGAGAATGTATCCTCCTTTAATTCTTGCATGAATTGAATCTTGATCTCGAAGTTCACATTGCCTCTGATCTCGGGTTTGACCATGCCCGGTTCTTGGTTCCCTTATGACAATGCCAGGTACTGCTCCATGGTGAGAGTATGATATCTACCCCTGCCATTTTACCTGCAGATTATAGAGTTTAGATAGAGAAGAGAAAATATATATACAAATCAAATTAATTCTAATATTAGCTCCCCGACAACGGCGCCAAAAACTTGATGTGTATTCATTTTTAAATATATTTTTATTCAAGTTTTAAATTTATAAAACTCGATTCACCTACGATGCACTAACGGGTAGAGAACCCTATCGTGGGTAGTATAGACTGGTAAATCCAAGGTCGTCCCAAGAGCTAAGTGTTAATTAGTTTTAATTTGAAATTGTCACGTTTAGAAAATGGTTTTTGATTGATTTGGAAAAGTAACTTGAAAATAACTAAAAAGTAAATGCGAGAAACTAAATATAGGAGATATCAAGAGGAGAAAACGTGCTAGCCTAGTTACTACATTATCATTATTATGATTACATCTTTCTGTACAATGTTGAGCTATGGTTATTATTAAGTGGTTTTCTAGGTTGATAGGCCTGAAGGGTACCCTACAGTCTATCCCATACTTCTTGTGATTCCCGGTCATTCCTTATCATCAAGGAGATAAGCCATCTAGGTTATAGTGATTAATCCTAACTATTCCCAAAACATATTTATTAACCCTTCGAAAAAGTGTTACTGTGCTTTTTATGTTATATTAGTGATATAAAGGCGTTTTACCTTGTCAGTGCCTACACTAGGGATGGTGTGTCAATTCCACCCTAGTACCATGTTGATCCCACTTTCGATTGGTCATCTAATGATCGGAGCAACATGGTCCAAACCCCCCGCAATACTACCAAAACCTAGGGCTATACAATAGTCAAGGATTATCCTATTGAAACAATTAATTAAAGGGAAAGAAACCATCATTACTAATAATAACATACTTAACCTAGGCCTAACATCTTAGAGTGCTTAGGCCTCATAGCAATAGCAACAACAAAAGGAATAAAATAAATCATATATTAAGAACTCTTAATCCTACAGTAGTCGTATTTGAACGATTAAATACAAAAGGTAAGTAAAGTGTGATCTCCCTTGGACTCCATACGGGATTCTTCAAGGTGTTGGATGCTCCAAATGCCTCTGAGACTGTTGGTGGAGGAGTTGATGTCGAATGGTCTAAATGAGGCCTCTATTTATATTGTTTGAAGCTGTTATGACGTTCTAATAATAGGTGTACGCTTGTAACAACTAACGGCATTCCATAATTAGGCTTCTCTTGTTACGGCGTAACCAGTTGAGTGTTACGCCGTAACCTTTGAATCACTTCCAAAAATAAGGACGATCTCCTTGTTATGGCTTAACCAGTTGAGTGGTACGCCGTAACGGCTAGCTGTAGTTTCCATGAATAAAAGATCTTCATGGTTACGGCGTAATAGAGTATCATGTTACGCCGTAATGTCATCTTGGGCACTACATATTTCCTTCTTTATGGTTACGGTTGTTGTATATATGTATACTTGATCTAGTGTTACGTGTAATGATGTCCTTGTTATTTGTGTTCTTGCCTTTTTTATGTGTGACGGTGCGAACACAGATATTGTGTTACGCCGTAACATCTTCCAAAGAATTTGGAAATGTTACACTTTGAGTCCTTTTTCCCATGTTTCTTGTCCAATACCTATAATTCACCTGCAAAGCATAATAAACTAGAAAACAACTCATTTTCGAGTATTAGTGAAGCATTTATAGGCATTTTAAGGGGCAAATTAACACTTAAAAATATTAACAATTTGATGTTATCATAAACCGACATTAAGTAAGAAAAACGTTTATATCAAATAAGTGTTATATAATTAATTACGAAGTTAATTTATAACTTTTCATGTTTTATTTTATACTTTACGTAAAACATTTACGTTTTGCATTTTGGAACCTCTTTGCATGCATGTAAACTATTCTACCTATCTACACTTTAACAAATACCCACAATTATACCCAATACCCAAAAATTATTTCTTACTAATTCCTACACATTTTCTTCATCCAGTTCACGGTTTATCATATGCAAATCAACACAAAAACAATTTACAAAGTTTCTTAGTATATTTTAACCATGGTGATCAGTATTTAATCATCTCTCTTCTTTACCACACCACTCCAATCTTTTGCACACTCTTACACAAGTCAAGACTTCCCATTTCTTTCTTACATAACCCATCCCTATCTCATTTCTTTCTTCCATAATTTCATGGTCTTGTTTAAGATTGATTCCCTAGATATTTATGTTATTTAAGAATGCAATGAACTTGATCTTCCTTCTTTTTCACATTGCAAAATTAAACAAAAACTCTCTCCCTCATACAAAAATAGGTCACGACTATAAATATAACCATAGAAAATTCATTGTTTCAGTTTTATTAATTATTACAAGTTTTCTAAGTGTAATCAGGGTCGTCTTATACAAGGTGTTCTAAGTTAATTTTGCAAGTTAGGGTTTCAATGTCAAGCAAGGGTTTTTCAAGATTAAGTTTGGGATTCATAAATCAAGATTTGGGTTTCGATAAGGTTTTCGGGTTTAGAATCAAAGACTACAGTTTCTTTTGATCATTATCTTTGTAAGGATACTTCATTTACTCCTTTGACATTCATACATTTTGATTATGTTTATTCACATTTCCATACTTACTATATGTATTTTTACACATAAATATCTTGATTATAAAGTTATATCACCAACTAGTATACTTTTATAAATATTTGCAATGAAATCAAGAACACTACATACTTATATGATTATTAATCATGTTATCAAGTTTATTAATTATAACCTAGCTTATCGATGTTATAAGTTATATCATGATATTGTGAAGAGTTGGATGGGACTAGGTTAGTGGATGATTGTTGTTTGTAAAGGATGGTTGAAACATATAGATTAGTGGTTTTGTTGTATAAAAATGTAGTAAAAATATTTAACAAAAAGTGTGTAAAACGCCCTCTAGGATACTAGGTTTGAAACAATAAGTTACAGACTTTTTGACGAGCCAAAAACTTAAAAAATGTATGATAGAAAATTATTACCACGATTTCCGTTGCATATTAAAGAACGTTTAAAACGGACTTTAAAAGAATAAGTTATGGCCAAAACTAGATTTGAAACAATACCGACAAAACAATTTTTCGGCATAATCTGACAGTTTTGTAAATCGTGATTTTAACTATTTTCAGGTCCGAACCGGCTTAAGTATAAAACAAGAAACTTATTCGAAATGATTTTTCGGTAAAAGAACGCCAGTTTTGAATTCTAAAATTGTAACACGGAAGAGTAAAACATAATCAAAGTTGGACTATTTTTTGGATAGTGTCATAAAAATTTCAGCACATGTATGTTCCTTACATGAATAGTAAAACAGTGTTTTCGGACGTTTGAGATCCGTTTGGTCTATAAAAACCTTAGGAAATGATAGAGTATCTTCTTATATTATTTTAGCGTTCTTAAACTTTATAAATATTTATTTTACAAATTAATCGGACAATAAATAAATTGACGTTGTAAAGGTAATAGAAATAGTAAGTTAAGCGAAATTGACTAGATGTTATTTAATATGTATATTTGTATCCGCCCCATTATCTGTTGGGTATCCGTTTAATATTATACATAGATTTTTCGAGTTTCTTCAAGGTTATCGACTATCCACAGTTAAATATTTTATTGATAAAATGACAGGTATCAAGATTAAGTCACACTAAAACACATCTACAAAACAAAGCAAAACACTATAATATATTCAATTTTTTAAAAAGTTAACAATGTCATATATTATATCAAACGGTTTATTGGTTACAAACAATCCATGTAGCAAATCTAAATGTGCTAGATAATTGATTGTTTATCTCGCTCTTCAATACGCGCGTTATTTGCTCACTCGCGCGTTATTCTTTATTGCAAAAAACTTAACCAAATTACCCATCAATACGATCGCGCGCGTCACATGCGAAGTAGTTTGAAAAATTACACACTATGATCGTAATGCGCGCGCGTTGTTGAAGTAGTTTAGTTTGTTTATTTTGACATAATTCATATGATTTTGACCCTCATATTACTCATTAGATCTTCATTAGTATCCTCGACTGATTTAAGTATATTTTAAGTGCCTAATAATATAACCGCTAGCCCCAACTTTTCAAGTAACAATCAAAAGTGAATCTCAAAAGTTCCAAAAATTGAAGAACTGTTTTCGTAGATTGAGGTGTTTAAAAAAGATGATTAATCTTAAACTACAACTCCTTGAAGATAGTCTCTTTTAATATGTCGGTCTCTTCAAAAACCTCTTCATACGCTAAACAAGTTCTTGTTTCTGTAACGTATAATTGGATGAAGAAGACTGTAAATAGGGAGTCATGTGGAGATTGGTTGAGGCTGAAGGTGCTAATGGCTCTCTCTCATGATGAAAAACTAGCAATGGGAAAGAACCATGATGAATGGATCAACATCACCATGAGAACGATAAACATACTTTTATATATGGCTGATAATGATGATTAAAAATCTTATTTAGACTACATAAATGTTGACCTTAAGTTTGTTGAAGAGCAAATGATAAATTTGTTTTCTAGATATAACAAACTTGTTTATGAATTGAACGCACATAGGGATGAATTATTAGTGCTTAAAACAGAGAGCTCATAACTAACTTTCATTGCTCATGCGCGCGAACTCTCGCACTCGCGCACGATTAAAAGTACTACTTAGAAGAAATGGACATAAGACAAATTAACTAAATAGTTTTAATAAGGTAAAAAATCAGTAGTGTATAATAGAGCAAATCCCTAATCAAATAAAGATTGTTTTAGGTGGTAGTTAACTCACTGAAACATCCTCTAAAAGGATACAAATGAGTCATACTTTATCCTATCTTCATTAGGATTTGATCCTGAGATGACCCCTAACGCATTGAAATACTTGGCAACATGGCTAATTTTAACATTTGTCTTGTCAAACACTAAGAACCAATCAGAAGATGTAGAAGTTCATGTTAGGACAAATAAAAACACAAATGTTGCATCTAAAAAGAATGTTGTTCAAAACAAAAAGATTGTAACAAATGTTGATGTTAAAAATGCTCTTAAAGCAAAGGATGTATTGTGTATTTCTTGTGATAAAAATGTTCTTACCCCGTGTCATGATAAATATCTTGCAAAATATAAGTTGAATGTGCATTCTAAAGTAAGAATAACCCTATTTTCTACTCCTAGAACTGCGAAACCTAAGTCTTTAGATACTACTCCCGTAGTTACAAAAACTAGGTTTGTTGTAGTTACTCCCTTAAGTGCGAAAAATAAGTGTTAGGAATACAAAATTCCTAGGAAAGTGTCGGTCGCTTCCATAGATAACTGTCGTTAGCTCGTTAAGTAATTTTTGGAAACTTACATAGTTAGTTAGCAAAGGCCCATGGATTAATCCATACAAGCCCAAGCCCACATCCCATATGTAAGTATAAATACACCTCTCCATGCCTTAGAGAGGTGGTTGGTTGGTTGTATGTTTCATTTCCACTTAATGCATTTTATGTTCTCTACTTTCTCTCACTAGAAAATACATTCTTCCTCCCACTTTCTGTCTCTAGTTTTTGGTTCATAGATCAAAGATTAATTGTATTCTACAATTGGTATCAAAAGCCATGGAGTGATTTGCTTAGTTTTTGTGTTTGATTTTTTTGGTTTGTTTTTGCTTGTTATTCCGTACATCCTTTTTTCTTTCTTTTCTTTTGTTTTCAAAGCTTCTTTGTACACTAAAAGATCATTTACCTAGGTAAAGTTGATCTAGTATCTTTGGATATAAGTGTATTTGCTTTGGATCAAAGAAAATCTAATTTTTGTTCATCTTTTGTTTTAAAAAAAACCTTATAAATTACAAATCTTGATTTTGAAATTTTTGGCTTAAAAACCAAAAAGTTGTCATTTTTAAGGTACCTATAGGTTTAAGAATACTAGTTGTACAAGAAATTTTGAGAAAAAATAATTAAAAAGGTGTCTTTTTATGTTTTAAAGATTTTGAGTTTCGTACTTGTTTTACCCGAATTCGCAGTTTCAGTGTTACCCTAATTAGCAATTTCTGTTGTAGCCGAATTCGCAATATCCGAATTAGCAATTTCTGTTGTAGCCGAATTCACAATACCCGAATTAGCAATTTAAGTTGTAGCCGAATTCGCAATATCCGAATTAGCAACTTCAGTTGTAGCCGAATTCGCAATATACGAATTGGCAACACCCGAATTCGTAGTTTTTCTTAGTATCACCCGAATTGGCAACACCCAAATTCGCAGTTTTCTTAGTATCATCCGAATTGGCAATTTTCAGTAACACTCCAATTCGCAATTGGCTTAATCAATCGAATTTGAAACATAAACTTAAAACTCAAATTGCTTAATCTAAATTATATGGTTTATTTCTTTTTGCAACATATACCTAAATTAAAAATTGATTAATCAAAATCATTCGGTTTATTTCCTTTTGAATTGTAAATCCCGTGAAAACACTCCACTGGTTTTCCCGGTTTTTTCAAGAATTGTAAATTCCCGTATTGCTTTCAAGACTTAAAACACATAAAAGAACATCTCCATCAAACATAATTACTTTCTATCACCGCTCGATCCAACGGTAATCATTGAACGTACCAATTTATCAATGACGACTCTTGCTGATAAGTCACTTCTCTCGAGTGGTGACAATAAACCACCGATGCTTGAAAAATACTTGTATGACTCGTGAAAAAGCAGAATGGAACTTTATATGATGAACATACCTCATGGTAGAATGATTCTTGCATCTGTTGAAAAAGGTCTACTTGTTTGGCCAATAATTACAATAGATGGTGTAACCAGACCAAAGGAATATACTGAATTAACTCTCGCAGAAACCATTCAAGCTGATTGTGACATCAAAGCAATAAACATCATTGAAAAAAGTCCTTCAACTAAAATTTATGCTTTCGTTAGTCAAACATCGAGTAGCCATAACAAATATTTAGGAGATAATCAAAAATGCCGAATGCAGGAACGTCGCTATCGAACAAAGAACGAGAGTGCAAGTTGCACGTATGGAATTTGATAAATTTACATACAAGAAAGGAGAGTCGTTACACGAGTACTACTTGAGATTCACTTTGCTACTCAATGATATGAATATTTACAAGATGCCACTGGAGCAATTTTAAGTCAATACCAATTGAATACTCTTCCCGCTGAATGGAGTAAATTCGTTACTAATGTTAAGTTGGTCAAAGACTTGCATACTACTAATGTTGATCAGATTCATGCCCACTTAGAACAACATGAACGACATGCAAATGAAGTTCGTTTAATGCATGAACGCAACTCAGATCTGCTTGCTTTGGTTGCAACCCATCAGATGACCTAGTCCCCTTATCAAACTCATTAAAACTCTTACCAAAACACTTAATTTCAACAACAAGTTTCACCATATCAGTCTCCACAGTATGGATCATCTTATTAGTCTCAACAATACTCAACTCATCAATCATCAACACCTCTTTCAATCAATTATCCATCCAATGAGTATCAATCATCAATTCACCACAACGTTTATTCTCCATCATCATCCATCCCTCAATTGGAATATGCTCCCTCAGTTAACCAACAATCCGAATTTTCCCAACCAGACTCGGGTCTAATTGTACTAGTGTTCCAAAAAGGTGATGATCCCATTGATGCCATCAATCACATAATGTCCTTCTTAACTGCTGTTGTTATATCCCGCTATCCCACTACCAATAATCAGCTGAGGAATTTGTCAAACCCTAGGCAAAAGGCTACCGTTAATAATGGAAGAGTAACTTTACAACCAATTCAGGGGAGACAAACTTCTTTAACTGTGGGTACTACAAGGACATACACTCTAGGAGCAAGTGGAAGCAATTCTGGGAAACAAAGGACTGTTATTTGCTACAACTACAAAGGGGAAGGCCACATGTCCAAACAGTGCACTAAACCAAAGAGGAAACGGGATGATTCATTGTTTAAGGATAAAGTATTGTTGGTACAAGCTCAAGCAAGTGGTCAAATTCTACATGAGGAAGAACTAGCATTCTTGGCAAATCCAGGAATTCCAGAAGGTCAAGCCACACTGACAGTCATTATTCACAATGCTGCTTATCAAGCTGATGATTTCGATGCATATGACTCTGATTGTGATGAACTTAACACTGCCAAAGTTGCTCTCATGGCGAATTTATCTCATTATGGATTAGATGCTCTTTTTGAGGTACACAATCATGATAATGTGAATAATAATATGATAATCAAGTTGTGTAGGCTATGCCATCTTCTGAACAGTTGAATGTTGTGAACCATTTAGAGACTGAAATAACCAGTGATAGCCATATCATTCATTATTCTTAGTACCTGATTGAATCATAACAGCCAGCCATTCAGAATTCTAACTCTTCTGCACAACAAGATGCAGTGATATTATCTGTGATTGAACAACTAAAAACTCAAGTTGCTAATTGTACCAAGATAAATTTGGACAATAAAAGTGTAAATGATACTTTAACTGCTGAGCTTGAAAGATATAAGGAACAGGTTAAAGTGTTAAACGAAGGATAAAATGTTGATTTAAAGAGTAAAGACAATGTTTCAGATTCATGTGCACAGTCTGTAGAGATTGATCTTCTAAAACAAACTCTTTCAGAACATTTAAAAGAAAAGGAATCTTTAATGCAAACGGTTACTCTTCTAAAAAATGATTTTAAGAAAGAATAATCTAGAAACATTGATAGGGAAATTGCGTTAGAAAAGAGGATCAAACAACTAGATAATATTGTTTTTAAAAGAGACCAATCCCCACAAACTGTTCACATGTTGACGAAACCTTAGTTTTTCTATGATCATACCACTAAACAAGCTCTATGTTTTCAAAATCCTTTCTATTTGAAGAAAGCTCAGTAGTTAGAACCGAAGCTATATGTTGGTGATATTATTGAGAAAACTAATCCCATTGTGATTCCTAACTCTGAAGAGACCTTAATGCTTACTGAAGAGGGTTGTTCAAAAATGCTTTTAAAACAAAAAGATCCTATAATGTTAGAAAAGAAAGTTAATACTACACCAGTCGATTATGCTGTTCTTAACCAACTTTATAAAGATTTTGAAACACGATTTG
The DNA here is from genome assembly GCA_026074375.1 of Tanacetum coccineum. Taxonomy (NCBI): domain Eukaryota; kingdom Viridiplantae; phylum Streptophyta; class Magnoliopsida; order Asterales; family Asteraceae; genus Tanacetum; species Tanacetum coccineum. Next base: position 38,865 of record BQNB010020028.1, on the reverse strand, counting down.
TTCCACAAACTGAATTATCTGCTGAACAAGCCTTTTGGTCTCGATTTTGAAACATGATTTTGTTCTATAAAACTGAATTATCTGCTGAACAAGCCTTTTGGTCCAGAATTCGGTGAATTCCTCCGAACCCAATGTCTTTCTAGTAGAACCCCCCACCCATTAAAGATTTTTTTTAATGAGGTTCAAAAGAACTTCCTAAAGTCAGCATGGTGAATACGAGTTTGAAGAAACTTAAACACCATCTTGCTGGTTTTGACGTGGTTGTCAAAGAAAGAACCACACCCACAGCTATCACTGAGGGCTCATGGGGGTTCGAACATACAAAAGCTTGTTTTAGGGATGAAATAATTCCATTTGTAAAAGCTCTGAAGGACTTATTTAACACATTCAATCAATATTTGGTTGATGAACTTTCTGAAGTCCAAAATGTCTTTCATCAAATGGAACAGGCTGTGGAACAACATCGTTTAGAGTCCAAAACATTTGAAGTTAAAATGAATCAAGTTTTGAACGAAAATGAACGACTCTTGGAACAAGTTATTAGCAAAGATATCGTGAACACTATTGTGAATTCTTCTGTGGATATTGCTTATGTGAATGTGCATGAATGTGAAAAGTGTCTTAAACTTGAGACTGAGCTTTTCAACAAAAAGGATTTTATTGAAAAAAAAGATTTATGATAAACTGTTCAAAAGTTTTACTACTCTTGAAAACATTGCATCTCTTTAGAAGTAGATACTCAACATAATCAGGAAATTTTTCAAAAGGACAATTCTATTTCAAATCAAAGTGCTCCAAATTTTGATCAATTGTTTGAATTAAATGAATTTAAAGCTCAGTCCCAAGAGAAAGACACGGTCATAAAGAAGTTGAAAGAGAGAATTAAATCTCTAAGTGGAAAAATGAATGAGGATAAGATTAAAAAGGACTTAGAAGAGATTGAAACAATAAATATTGAATTGGATCATAGGGTGTCGAAGCTTATTGCTGAGAATGAGCATTTGAAACAGACCTATAAGCAACTTTATGACTCGATTAAACCAGCACGTATTCGATCAAAAGAACAATGTGATGATTTAATTAATCAAGTCAATCTAAAGTCTGTGGAAATCTCTGATTTAAATGCTAGTCTTCAGGAAAAAGTTTTGGAAATGACAGCTCTCAGGATGACTTAAGGAAACTTAAAGGAAAAGCTCTAGTTGATAATGTTGTTACGAAACACACTATTGATCCAGAGATGCTTAAGATTGATGTGGAACCAATAACCCCTAAATTGTTGAATAAAAAAATAGCTCACTCTGCCTATATTAAGCACACTCAAGAAGAAGCTACAGTTCTTAGGGATCTAGTTGAACATGTTAAATCAAAATATCCACTAGATCATTCCTTAGAATCGGCCTGTAGGTATGCTAAACTAATTTAGGAGTTGCTTACACACATCAGTAAAACCTGCCCGAGTGTCAACAATACTGACGGAAAATTAGTGGCTGTGACCCCAAAGAACAAAGACAAAAGAGTTAGATTCTCTGAGCCCATCACATCCTCAGGAAACACAATCACAAAAACAGCCTCTACATCAAACCTAGTTTCTGACAAACCTATGTTGTCTTCTACAGGAGTAAAACCATCTACTAGTGCTAGCGGATCATAGCTTTTAGGCAAAACAAAGAAAGATAAGATTCGGCAAACACCAAGTAGTACTCAGAAGAATAAAGTAGAAGCCCACCCTAGGAAAGTTAAATCTAGTTTGAAAAATAAAGATTGTGTTGCTCAACCTAAAGGAACTTCTCATGTGCATCATTTCAAGCTTAATGTGAATTCTGAACTTAAATGTGTTAAGTGTAATGGTTGCATGCTTTTTGATAATCATGATTTGTGTGTTCTTAATTTATCAATAATGTGAATGCTAGTAAAAAATCTAAATTTGTTAAGAAAAGTTCAAAGAGAAAAGTTTGGAAACCAACAGGAAATGTGTTTACAAATATTGGATACATCTGGAGACCTAGTGGTCAAACCGTCACTATAGTAGGAAATGCGTGCCCTTTAACTAGGATTACCACAACTACTGAAGTACCCCTTAGGAAACCAACTGCTCTAGAAAATGAAACACCTAAGCCTGTTGTAACATTGGTTTACTCAAGGAAACCTAGGAAATCTCAAACTAATGTTCCTGTTAGCAAATCTATGGTTCTTAAATCTGTATCTGCTAACAAAAAGGAACCTAGTCAATCTTGGGGATCTATAGTTTCTGATGTTCCATCTTCCTCTCTTGATGAATGCAGGTCGTCCAAATTATTCTCTGGTATTTCGACTCTGGCTGCTCCAAGCATATGACCGAAGATCGCTCTCAGCTCACCAATTTCGTCAATAAGTTTTTAGGTACAGTCAAATTCGGAAATGATCACATGGAAAAGTTTATGGGATATAGTGATTATCAGATTGGAAATGTTACGATCTCAAGGGTTTACTACGTGGAAGGACTTGGACATAACTTATTCTCCATTGGACAATTCTATGATTCGAACCTTGAAGTTGCTTTTCGTCAACACACCTACTTCATACGTAATCTAGAAGGTGTTGACCTATTGACTGGATCTCAAGGCAACAATCTGTATACTCTGTCTCTTGGAGATATGATGGCGTCCTCTCCGATATGTCTCTTGTCAAAGGCCTCAAAGACTAAGTCCTGGCTATGGCACTGACGTTTGTCTCATCTGAACTTTGGTACTATCAACCATTTAGCTAGACATGGTCTTGTTCGAGGTCTCCCTAAGCTTAAATTCGAAAAGGACCATCTGTGTTCTGCTTGTGCTATGGGTAAAAGCAAGAAGAAACCCCACAAACCTAAATCTGAAGACACCAATCAAGAAAAACTTTATCTGTTGCACATGGATCTTTGTGGACCAATGCGTGTCGCAAGCGTTAATGGAAAAAAGTACATCCTCGTCATCGTTGATGATTACTCTCGATTCACATGGGTTAAGTGCTTAAGGTCAAAAGATGAAGCTCCAGATTTCATAATCAAGTTTCTCAAGATGATCCAAGTGCGGCTTAAGACACCTGTCCGACGCATCAGAACAGATAATGGAACTGAGTTTGTTAATCAAACATTGCGTGAATATTATGAGAAGGTTGGCATCTCTCATGAAACATCTGTTGCTCGCTCTCCACAGCAAAATGGTGTCGTTGAAAGACGTAATCGTACGTTAGTTGAAGCTGCTCGCACAATGTTAATTTATGCAAAAGCTCCGTTATTCTTATGGGCTGAAGCAGTTGCTATCACATGTTACACCCAAAATCGTTCCATCGTACATCTTCATCACTACAAAACACCATATGAGCTTTTACATGACAAACATACCGACTTACCGTTCTTCCATGTATTTGGTGCACTCTGCTATCCGACAAATAATAGTGAGAACTTGGGTAAGTTACAACCAAAAGCTGATATTAGTATTTTCATTGGCTATGCTCCCACAAAGAAAGCATTTTGAATTTACAACCGACGTACCCAATGAATCATTAAGACAAGTCATGTTGATTTTGATGAGCTAACTGCAATGGCTTCTGAACATAGCAGTTTAGGACCCGTACTTCATGAAATGACTCCTGCAACAATCTGATCAGGACTCATGCCAAACCCTCCTCCTTCAACACCGTTTGTACCACCTTCAAGAAGTGATTAGGATCTCTTGTTTCAATCGCTATTTGATGAATTACTCACTCCTCCACCTAGTGTTGATCACCCAGCACCTGAAGTAATTGCTCCAATTGCTGACGTAGTTGCTCTAGAAACCGCTGCATCAACCGGTTCACCTTCCTTAACAACAGTTGACAAAGATGCACCATCACCTAATAACTCTCAAACAACACTTGAAACTCAATCTCCTATCATTCCTAACGATGTTGAAGAAAACTATCATGATATTAAAGTTGCACATATAGGTAATGATCCATACTTTGGTATCCCAATTCCAGAAGTTCATTCTGATCAATCTTCATCAACGGATTCTATTCATACAATTGTGCATCCAGATCACCAAATTTCTGAACACAATAGCAAATGAACTAAGGATCATCCACTTGAAAATATAATCGGTGAACTCGATAGACCAGTTTCTACAAGGCTGCAATTACATGAGCAAGCTCTTTTCTGTTACTACAATGCTTTTCTCATTGTTGTTGAACCCAAGACATATAAAGATGCTTTGACTCAATCCTGCTGGATCGAAGCAATGCAAGAAGAGCTCAATGAGTTTGAACACCTTGAAGTATGTGAGCTCGTACCCCGACCAGATAAACTTATGGTTATTACTTTGAAGTGGATCTACAAAGTGAAGCTAGACGAACTGGGAGGTATTCTAAAGAACAAAGCTCGGTTAGTGGCTCGTGGTTACCGTGAAGAAGAGGGTATTGATTTTGAAGAGTCTTTTGCTCCTGTTTCAAGATTAAAGGCTATAAGGATTTTTCTAGCGTTTTGCCACTCACATGAACATGGTCGTCTACCACATGGATGTCAAGACTGCGTTTCTGAATGGTAATTTGCGGGAAGAGGTTTATGTTAGCCAGCCGGATAGGTTTGTGGATCCAGATAACCTCAATCACGTGTACAAGCTAAAGAAATCTCTTTATGGGTTGAAACAACCTCCACGCGCGTTGTATGACATGTTGTCTTCGTTCTTGATATCCTAAGACTTCTCCAAAGGCTCAGTGGATCCTACTCTGTTCATCCGTAGGGAAGGCAAGGAATTACTTCTGGTACAAGTATATGTCGATGATATTATCTTTGCTGCATCTACACCTAAACTTTATGACCTATTTGCTAAAATCATGTGCTAAAAATTTAAGATGTCAATGATGGGCTAAATCTCATTTTTCTTAGGACTACAGATTTTTCAAAATTCCAGAGGCATCTTTATTAACCAGTCAAAATATGGCCTTGAATCTTTAAAGAAATACAGTTTTGACTCTTGTGACCCAGTGGATACTCCCATGGTGGAGAAATCCAAACTGGATGAGGATAAAGAAGGGAAAGCCGTTGATCCATCACACTATCGTGGTATGATTGGCACCCTCCTTTATCTCACAGCCAGTAGACCTGACCTACAATTTGCTATATGCATGTGTGCCCGGTATCAGGCTCGGCCTACCGAAAAGCACTTACATGCGGTTAAAAGGATCTTTCGGTATCTAAAAGGAACCGTCAATCGAGGACTATGGTATCTGAAGGATTCTTCAATTGCACTAACAGCATTTGCAGATGCGGATCATGCTGGTTGTCAAGATACACGCCGTAGCACATCTGGTAGTATGCAGTTTCTGGGAGATAGACTTGTTAGCTGGTCATCAAAAAGGCAGAAAAGCGCTGCGATATCCAGTACGGAAGCTGAATATATTGCTATGTCGGGATGTTGTGCTCAAATTCTTTGGATGAGATCACAGCTTACCGACTATGGCCTTGGATTCAATAAAATTCCAATGTACTGTGATAACAAAAGCGCTATTGCCTTAAGCTGCAACAATGTTTAACATTCCAGGTCGAAGCATATAGACATCAGATTTCACTTTATCAAGGAGCATGTTGAGAATGAGGTGATTGAACTTTACTTTGTCAATACGGAGTATCAACTGGCGGACATCTTCACAAAAGCCCTTGCAAGAGAAAGAATTAAATTTCTTATCAACAAGCTGGGAATGCGGAGTTTTACGCCGGAGACTCTGAAACAATTGGCAGATGAAGTTGATGAATAGTGGTGGTACCTATTCAAATATCCTGTATCATATGTATATATATTAAAACCATAAAAACCAAAAAGATTTTTTATTTTTCAGAAAATTTTATAAAAACAAAATACAAAAATATATAAAACCAAAGACAAAATTTAAAAATGAGAAAAATATAAAAAGAGGTAATAATGGCATGTCTTCTGACAATCGATAACATTTACGGCCTTAAAACTGTCATTTAATAATGATACGAGACTGTAAATGAAGTTCGAGCAGAAGTTCAATAGTTTTTCAAAACATGCCAAATGGCTTGCTATTATTTCAGATAGCAACCCGGTCATCATCTTAAAGGCAAGTATTTCAAAAAAAAAACTTGACCTCTCAACGGGAATTTATTTTCGGGCATGGTCTACTTTATGACCATGCAAAGGCTTGTGTTCCGTGCTTCCTATATTTTCATGAGTGTACGTGTCAGTGCACTTATGTGTTAAAATAAGAGAAATCTTATTTCACGGTGTTTGATTTTTAAAAATAAAACATTAAGTCATCCGAAAATGCTTTTTCTAAGACATTCGACTTCTCAAACAATGACTACAGCTCTTTAACTAGAAAACGGGTCACTGTTTGAGGGGGAGAAAATGTCAAATTTCTTCTTCATAATAATAATATGCTCATAAAAAAAGGTTTTAAATAATAACGGAATATCTCCCTTAAGGAAAGTTAATTATGTTTAGCTTATGTGTGCCTTATATGTTATTTGTTTAAGCCTTTAGGGAATATTTTGCAAAATTAAGTCTATAGGTATGATAGTATAAACATTAGGGACTAATTGTGCTATTTGTTTAACTTATAAATGCCTTATAAAACATATCTATGCAAAATAAAAGGGTATTGAAACTTTGAGGGGCCAAACGTGTCAAAAACGAAAATTGTTTTATAACATCACTCGACCCCGTCTCTTTACACACACTTAAGTTAGATTTTTTTCATCCCTCTCCCACACACGATCGCCACCCATCCATCCATCATTTCAAGTCGTTTTCAAGCCTAAGATACAACATATAAATCGTTCTACATTACCTAACCTACCAACATATCAAAGGAATTTGGTTTTTATCCATTTTTTTATCTCAAAATCCCTAATTCTCAAATTAGGGTTCTTGAAAATCAAACTGGCTAAAAAGCCAAATTAGTTGAGGGGTTTTGTAGTTTTTGGTGTGTAATGTACTAGTTTAACTCAGTTTTATGTATGCTTAAAATATGAATCGAATATGATTAATTGTTTGTACAAAAATTTGGGTTTTTGAGTTTCAATGTAATATGTTAATGGGTTTTGTGTAGGAATGTTGTTTTAAGCGTTCTTGAATGTGTTTGAATCATTAAAACATGCCCTTGATTGTAGTGTATTGTATAAATGTGCGTTAATGGTTAAATGTGCTCGTTTTGTGTATGTTATCGATGATTCTGTGGATTCACGTTGTTATCATGTCCCTAAGCCGCTAGTTTGTTCAAATAATGATACATTCGTTATACCCGAATTCGCAACTGAAAACTTGAATTAAAGTTAAAAATTTATGATATTTCCGAATTTACAATTTTAGTTATCCATGAATTCGCAACTTATGTGTCATCCAAATTAGCAACGACTAGTGTCATCCAAATTTGCAGAAGTCAGTTATACCCGAATTCGCAGTAGGACTTAAGTGCCTGAATTTGCAATGAGCCTTTAGTGTCCGAATTAGCAATGTATTTAGTGCCCGAATTCGCAATGAGCCTTAAGTATCCGAATTCAGAGCTTGGTTTATGGTCCGAATTCGCAGTATTCTTTGGCATCCGAATTCGTAATTTCCTACTACGTCCAAATTTGCAGATCTCAATTAGAATCACGAGTATCACAAAAGAACAACAACAAGCACTGGACGATACTCTTGTTCCAAGGGAACAACGTCTTACGATTGGCAGTTGCAACTACAAATTGAGCACCACATTCAAGCCCAAGGAACCCACCTTTCAAGTTGCTTTGGATGTTCTCACTCTCACTCCTTTTTATCCAGCCTTCTTGATCACAGCAAGTGTCCCTGCCGTCTACATGCAGGAGTTCTGGGCTACAGTTACCTATCAAAAGCATCACATAAGATTCAAGATGAACAAGAAGAGCTATTCCTTTGATATGGAAACTTTCAGAAACATGCTTTTGATTTGTCCAAAACTTCCTGGACAGAAGTTTGTAGATCCTCCATTTGAAGAGGAAATACTAACTTTCATTAGAGAACTTGGCTACCCTGGCAACATCAAATTACTCTCTGATGTCAAAGTTGATACGTTACCTCAACCTTGGAGAACTTTTGGAACCATCATCAACAAGTGTCTCAGTGGTAAAGTAACCGGAATTGACACACTTCGTCTTTCTAGGGCTCAGATACTTTGGGGATTGTATCACCAGGAGAAAGTTGACTATGTTTACCTTCTTTGGGAAGACCTAGTTTTTCAGATCGAAAACAAGGAGTCAAGAAAGAACAAATACATGTTTTACCCAAGATTCACAAAAGTTATCATCAATCACTTCATGTCACAAGACCAATCCATTCCAAGAAGAAACAAGGTAGACTGGCACATGGCTAATGATGATCCTATTCTCACAACTATGAGAATCATTCCTTAGCATGAAGTTGTTCAAAGATACGGCGCCATTATTCTAGACTATCTAACAAATCCAATAATGAAAGAATCTGAAGCGTACAAGACTTACCATGATCATGCTACTGGAAAGGTGCAACCAAAACCAAAATATGTACGTCGATATTCCAGGACAAAGTCTGATGAAGCACCCAAGCCTTCCTTCGGTAAAAGAGTCAAAGCAACGGCTAAGGTAGCAAAGTCTGGAAAGAAAAAGCAACCAACTCTTGGATTGGTAACTCTCTCAGACATAGCATTGACTGAGGCTACACAAATGAAACTGGCCATTGAAAGAAGCAAAACATAACTTCACATCTCGCAACCCAGCAGTTCTGGTACACATGAAGGAACTGGTGTTACACCAGGGGTTCCAGATGTACCGACTTATGAATCTGATGATGAGCAAATCTCTTCGAAGTCAAGTGAAGAAGAAGATGATGATGAAAAGAATGTGAGTGAACACGAAGATGACAATGATGATAAACGAACTAAATCTGACAATAATGGTGATGACTTCGTTCATCCCAAGTTTTCAACTCATGATGATGAAGCAATGCAAGATGAAGAAGTAAATGAAGAAGATAGCTTTGATCCAAGGGTTTAAACACCTTCTTATGTTGAATCAACAGATGATGATAACGATGATGATGAAATTCAAAGTGTGAATGTTACGAGAGAAGAGATGGACGAAGAAGCAACAAATGCAGAGGGCGAAGAGAATGAATTATACAGGGACGTGAATGTCAATCTAGAAGGATGAGATGTTGAAATAACAGATGCTTAACAAACTAATGTTCAAACTAATCAAGAATTAGAAGACACTCATGTGATCATTACTCCAGTCAATCCAATCAAGTATTAGAAGACACTCATGTGATCATTACTCCAGTCAATCCTAAAGGTCAACAACATAGTTCTGGCTTTGTTTCTAACATGTTCAACCCTAGACCAGAAACTAGTATTGACTCAATATTTACTCTTAACACTGAGACAACCTCACTTGTCGATGTTTTGATCACCACTATTGCTGAGCCACCTCTTGTGTCTGCAACAACTCTTCCTCCACTACCCACTCCTCTCATCACACATATGCAACAAACACTAGTTCCCACACCAACAACTGTTCCAAGCTCCTCCCTACAAGATCTTCTAAACTTTGGGTCTTTATTCGAGTTTGACCATAGACTTAAAACTTTGGAAACTGACTTCTTTGAGTTCAAGCAAACGAACTAATTTGCTGAAGCAGTTTCTTCCATTCTCGGCATTGTTGATGCGTACCTTGCAAACAAGATGAATGAAGCCGTAAAAACAGCTGTTCAATTGCAATCTAACAGAATCAGAGATGAAGCTCAAGCCGAAAACGAAGACTTTCTCAATAAACTTGATGACAACATAAAGAAAATAATCAAGAACCAAGTCAAAGAACAAGTTAAGGCATAAGTCTCCAAGATTTTGCCAAAAATTAAGAAGACAGTAAACGAACAACTCGAAGCAGAGATTATGACTCACTCTTCTACTAAATCCAAGACATCTCTTACTTTAGCTGCCAACCTATCTGAATTAGAGCTGAAGAAGATTCTCATTGAAAAGATAGAGGGCAATAAGTCAATCCACAGATCTAATGAACAAAAGAATCTCTACAAGGCATTGGTTGAAGCGTACGAAAGTGACAAGCTCATTCTTGACACTTATGGTGATACTGTCTCGTTTAAAAGACGCAGAGATGATGAGGATAAATACGAAGAACCCTCCGCTGGATCAAACCGGGGGTCTAAGAGAAGACGAGCTGGAAAAGAACCAGAGTCAACTAGTGCTCTAAATGAAAAGACATCCAAGACAACTGGAAAGTCAACTGATGGGTCTAAATCTCAACACAAGTCTGCTGGCGAGTCTGCTCATACAGAGGAGCCAATGCACACCGACAAGGATTTAGAAGAACCCGCTCATCAGGAGTTTAATATAGGAGCTACTGAAGAACAATCTGATAAAGAGACATCTCAGCATCCTGATTGGTTTCAAAAACCAGCCAAGCATCCTACTCCTGGTCGTGATTGGAACAGGACTTTACATGCTGTTCATGGACCAGTTCAACCTAGGTTAAGCAATCTGGCTCTAGGAGAAGGTCCTCGTGAATCATTTGATGAACTAATGAATACTCCTTTGGACTTCTCAGCATTTATGATGATTTGGCTCAAAATTGACACTTTAACACCTGAATTATTAGCCGGTCCAACATTTGAGCTGATGAAAGGTACATGCAAGAGTTTGGTTAAGCTAGAATACTTCTTTGAAGAAGTCTACAAGGAAACCATAGATCAACTAGATTGGCACAACCTTGAAGGTCAGCAATATCCTCATGATCTGCGCAAGCCACTACCATTGATACCTAACTCTCGCGGTCATCAAGTCATTCCATTTTATCACTTCATCAACAATGACCTTGCGTATCTATCTAGTGGTGTCTCCATCTGTACTTATGCAACTTCCGTCACAAAGACCAAGGCTGTAGATTATGGTCATATCAAATGGATTGAAGATTTGGTCCCTAACACAATCTGGAGTGAAGTGCCAGTCAACTATGACAAGCATGCACTATGGGGAATTTCTCATTGGGGACGTAAACGTCAACAATTCTATGGATTTGCTGCTAACTGGGAATCAACTCGTGATGTCTACTCCAAACGTAGAATCGTTGCTGTCACAAAGCTTTAAATTGTCGAATGGCATGGCTACAAACATTTGGATTGGATCACCATTTGTAGAGATGATGACAAGCTATATACATTCAAGGAAGGAGACTTCAAATGGCTTCGCCTTCAAGATATCGAAGACATGCTGATTCTTTTTGTTCAAGGCAAGCTGACAAATCTCAATGTTGAAGATCGTCTCGCTTTTGGTGTCTCTCTGAGAATGTTTACAAGAAGTATCGTCATCCAAAGGCGTGTTAAAGATCTTCAGTTAGGTATCAAAAGTTACCAAAAGAAGCTCAACATCATAAAGCCAGATACGTACAGTACAGATTCTGTTCGCAAACGCCTGGGTAATAGGAGGCACGTTTATTATGTGTTCAAATCTAATTGTGCTTCATCTTTCAGACAAAGACAAAGAAGAAGAACAAGTTGATGCGTATTTGTTAGCCTTAAATATGTCACGGCTAATACTGGAATTACATTAGTTTATATTAGGCGGAACGCATTTGGGACTTGAATTGTCAAATGTTGTAAAGGTAGGATCGTGTCTAAGGCTATATATATCCCCTCCATACTTCCATGGAGGGGTGAGGATAATCATTATTGTAATAAGGTGTGTGTGTTTTCTTCCTTTCTCTCTCTAGAAACACACACACTCTTCCCTTTTTCTCTTACTAAATAATCAATGACAACTTATTTCTTTTATCCTCCCCGACCTCCGGATCGATCTTGTTATGTGAATTTTTATGGGTAACAAGTGGTATCAGAGCTGCAGGGGTGTAATGTATCATGTGTTTGTTGTTCATGTCTCGGTTACTGTTCATCCACTGTTCACTTTATTGTTCATGTCACTGTTCATCCACTGTTCATCGTGGTTATATATTTTTTTTGGTGCTTAAAAGTCAAGTAATAAATCTGGGTTTTATATAAGCTTCTTGCTTGCGTTTTGAATTTTTTAACAGAAAATAACCCAGATCTGGTATATTTTATTGAAAAAAAAAAAAAGTACAACAGTTACAAAATTATTGGTGGTTTGGTTGCATTTTGTGCTTGGGAATACAAGCAGTGGTATTTTGGTTCCTCAAAGACCAATGTTGATTATTCCTCAAAAAGGGTTTGCGTTTTTGCTCAAGACTGCGTTTTGGTCTTGCTAGAATTTGAAGTGTACAGCAGTTCTATGAAGACCACTCAAAAATAAATCAAATTTGTATTGCCAAATTACAACAAAACGCTGCACCATATGATAACTTTATTGCGTCTTTTTCAAGAGGGTTGGATTTGATTAGTTAGCGTTTTGTTCCTACAGCCAAACCAGTGGTTCTAACTCGGACAGCCAAACCGAGTCAACTCGGTATTTACCGAGTTGACCCGGTCAAAACTCACTAAGTCCGACTCTATGACAGAAATGAAAAAGACGAGAGAGACTCAAATTAAACCACAACGACAATGACAACCATCAACAACCTTATATACAGCCGCATAACATCATTCATCATCACATCAACAAACCCACAATACTCTTACCTAAATCCCTATATCTCTTCGTCACAACTCCATCTCCACCCATCAATGACTCGAAACGAAATGCATAAAAGTAAACAAGATCTCAGATTTTATTCCCTTCGTGTACAATATGACAAGACCGTAAAGATCACTATCACGAAAGAATAAATCATCACTGATCTTTGCAAAGGCATAACCCTTTCTTTAATTTTCGAAATTAAAAATTGTGTCATAACAACTATGCTACACACAATCTTTGTTTCGGTTAAAGAAATCACACAAAAAACCTACCCGAGACCCTCTATAAAAGGATCTTGAAGCCTTGAGTCTCAACCGTGATGAAGGGTTTTTATTTATGATTCATGGATATATTTTGATAAGGGGTGATTGTTATTATCCTTGATGATGTGTGTTCGTCATAAGGTATGATAAGCTTGGGTTAGAATTTTTTTGTGGTGGCTGAAGATCAGGGAAGGAGAAGGGAGGCGTTGGATATAATGTGTGAGTAAGATTAGGGATTTTGCCCTTATTAATGGGATGAGATTTATTTATCTCAAATTGGTGGATCTGTTATAATTTTTGGACTTAGGTCGGGTAAGATGGCAAGGAATGTTACAAAATAAAGTGAGCCAAGTTTTTTATTATTGTGGGCTGGATAATTTTTTGTGGGCCGATGGATTTTGATGGATTTGGGCTGGAATTTATTGTTAGTCTAAAATTTTACATAGTTGTGGTGCTAGTAATTTTTGGATTAAGCCGAGTATTAATATGCTTTCACGTCAAGTTGAATTAGACAAATGTGGATTCGTTAACGACAATTCAAAATACCATTTGTTCTAGTTTAACGACATTCTTGAAAAACAACACAACAAACATGATACATAACACTAAAACGATCTGAATAAGATTCACTTAAATGTCAAAAAGGCTAAAGATTTAGATTCAAATGTCAAGTGATCACTGAGTTTATTTGGTATCCCTTATTTGAGTTTGAAGTGGGTTTCACGAAAGCATCTACTTATTTCATCATCGAGAATTCCTTCTACTTTCTACCCCTTTTCTTCAAACCCAATCTATCGATTGATGCCTTGCTTGAACATATACAGTTATGAATGAGACTTGAATTATCTAGTTACCAGCGGTCAAGGGGTGGTTGAGTGAAGACATGGATAACTATCACTTAATAGGAGTTACATTGTAGAACACTCATTGTCCCACCCAGAAGTCTATAGGATAAGTTTCAAGAGTTTTTACTTCTTATACTTTTGAGTGTTGGTATAGGGATACTTAAGCTTTCTTCTGCACCCGTTCTCAATTACAACAGTGCATGCTTAATAACAAATTTGGGAATTCTACTCTTTTTTCAATTTGTATATCGAGTTTACTTCACCAGCGGAATCACAGCAATACCGACAGAATACAGTTGGTAGTTAGCTTAGTAAAATGTGAGATATGATCAGCACACTCTCCACGAATATTTGAACTACTGAACGGCAATGGTACTCCACATCTCAGCAAAATCGTTTCAATGTTCTTCAATGTCTTGCATAACTTTTTACAAGATATAACAAAAGACAAGAACTTCTCGAGTATAAGTCGTACCACGTCCATGATGCTTCCGAGAGTTCAAAACCCTCATTGGGGGAATAAATGTACTTTGTATACTTTGATGTTTCATGTCAACTTCCAGGGGGAATATCATATACTACTCACTTACGTATGGTTTGTGAATAGCGAGAAAAAATTTTGCTGATACTCTATGCAGTTTCCCCAAACGATACTCATCTCATACCGAATGTCATATACAATAAGACGCATAGTAGATGTGTGGTTACTGTTTCTTCTACAAATTCCGTTGTGCACTATAAAATGTCAATGTTAGAAAAATCGTTCAAGGAGCTACATCAACGTGTTCAGATCTGCTCAAGATACGGAAGTTGGATTTGGGGAAGCTGATTCAGAATCTTGCCAAAAAGGTTCTATGAAGAAAGATTTAAACAGCTTCATATTTAGGGGGAAGTTAAATCCAGACTCCATGTTTACTCCAGATGGGTTCCAGAACAAGTCAAGACATGAAATCCAAGATTGGGAGTACAAGTATCATAGACCAAACAAAAAGACTCAGCTCAGCATTGAAAAGCTCCTTGGATCAATATAAAATTTTGTTGTATTTCGTACTTATATGAACATTTGTAAGTAATTCCCGTATGCCCACATATTGGGATAGAGTGTGACCTTAAATTAAATTGTCGGGCTAATACGGAATTTTATAAAAATATTAGTTTATAATACCCTCGGACAAAACAGCAGACTTAGGAGAACATGTCAAGTGTAGTAAGTAGAATCGTGTCCAGAGTCTACAATATAATAATATATCTGTATTTATTTATATTTCTATATAGATTCCCCCCATCCCATCCCCTCATATGCCCATCTATTAATCCCCCCCTTCCCATATTAACTTGCTCCCAATCCTCCCATCACATCCCCCCCCACCCCTCCCCTAGCCCCATCACCCCACCCAACCCCTCCATAACTTTTGTT
The DNA here is from genome assembly GCA_026074375.1 of Tanacetum coccineum. Classification (NCBI taxonomy): domain Eukaryota; kingdom Viridiplantae; phylum Streptophyta; class Magnoliopsida; order Asterales; family Asteraceae; genus Tanacetum; species Tanacetum coccineum. The sequence goes on along the minus strand of BQNB010020028.1, from coordinate 23,725 downwards.
TTTTTTAACTCATCCATGGGGAGGGGTAAAAGGAATAAACATTATTGTATAAATAAGTGGTTGTTGAGGTTCCCTTTTTCTTCTCTTCTCTCTCTCCCTTGTTCGTCTTTCTTTCTCTGTTCCTTTCCCTTGCCCTTTTTGTTCGTACCTTTCTTTCTTTTTCCTTTTCCTTTCCTCTCTTTTTTCTTCTCCTCTCTAGAAAAAAAACAACACATACTAGAACGCTTTCTTTATTCCCTTTTTCTTTTTTTCCTTCCCATTTTTCCCTTTTTTTTTTCTCTTACTAAAATTTCAATGGTCAACTAGACTTATTCTTATTCTTTTAATCCTATAAATAATCATTATTGTAATAAGGTGTGTGTGTTTTCTTCTTTTCTCTCTCTAGAAACACACATACTCTTCCCTTTTTCTCTTACTAAATAATCAATGGCAACTTATTTCTTTTATCCTCCCCGACCTCTGGATCGATCTTGTTATGTGAATCTTTATGGGTAACAATATTGATGAACTCCACAAGTTTAGTGACGGTACACTCGATGATGTTTGAACTGCTCTTAATGCTTGTCTGAAAGGGATTAGAATGGAATATCTACCAAAGACAATATGGAGACAAAGTGATAGGGAATGAGCAAAAGCTATGATCCAGGCGATCGACAAACAGCTCAAGTCAAGGAGGATAATGAGAAGTTTGGAAAAATTTATTGGTGGGAGACTGTACGAGGGTGACATTAAGGAGTGCTCGAGTATAAAATTTTCAAGAATTTTTTAGTAAATTTACAAAAATTTCAAATTATTGTACTCAACACTGTGTTATAAACCCTCAAAAAATAAGAGGGAGCATAAAAATGTTCCTGTTCGATATTATGTAACATTTTGTCCCCGTACGTTTAATCAATTGATATCCAAAATATCAAAGAATTAACATTTTAGATAAGGGGAGAAAATGTGATTAAACTGAACCTAATTTGTATTGAAATGTAATCATATAAAATGGACTCAATGCACTCTACACTTAGCATGTACTACGATTACGATGCACATGTTAAGGTGGAGCTACGAAGGATTGTGATGAAATACCCAAAAGACCGACCATGTACTTAAATTTATGGAGTTATAAGGCGGTTAGGCTTAGGTATTCAAATCCCATGATCCAGCCAGAACCGGAGGGATCTACCCAGGGATATCCACTAGTTAGTGTAAAAGTCCTTAGGTATGATACAAAAGGAGAAAAAGTGAGAATC
>BQNB010020028.1:4313-22184 GCA_026074375.1 Tanacetum coccineum | reverse complement strand
CCGTTTATTAGGTATGCTTAAAGATAAACGTTAGTCGATAAGATTTGGATATTGAATTCCCAAAATGAAGCTGAGGATTTGAAGCACTTGTGAACGAAGGACAAAACCGCTAGCACGAGAGGCTTCAAAAAACTGGGCAATCCTGGACATATAACACAAAACACAAAGCATAGAAATGGAAGAGGCGAGCCTCCTCTCAACAACAAAACACTTATTCATTACTACTACTACTACTATAATCATATTAGGATAAGCATGGGTTGCCTCCCACGAAGCACTTGTTTAAGGTCACTCAGCTTGACCCGATCCCCCCATACTTAAGCTTGTCAAGGGGGATAGAAATGGAGACACGGAACATCCAAGACACGGATGTCCTCTCCATAAGAGCAAGGAAAAATCTCCATCGGGCTTTCAAAATTTTTAATGACTTTGAAAGCTTTAGTGCCCCGATGAGATAATTCCAGGAGAAGAGAAATATGAACTCCTTTAGAAGTTAGAATCCCAGGGTTGAACACTTTTTCCTCATTTTCGGATGAAAACGAGAGTAGAGTTTCGGACCCGGGAACTTCTTTGTGGAAAGGAAGTTCATAAAGAGGAGGATTAAAATCCTCAAGAATTAAAGAAGCAAAAGATATCTTCTTTACATTCTTATCCGGTATTGCACAGTTGGTGACTTCAAAATGGCTCTTATGAATGAGTATACCCGGATTAAATACCTTGTCCTCGTTGTTGGTCGAAGATAAAGCATCAACCTCGGAAAAATCCTCATAGAAAACCAAGTCACACTCGGGGAAAGGAAGGAAATTACTTGATCCAGGTGGATCAAGTTCATCAATCAAGATTTTAGAATCTTTGATTTTCTCTTCCTTGGAGTAAAAAGGATCATCATAAGTATCATCATTAACGGTCTCAAGATCAAAAAGTTCATCATCATAATCATTCCATAATGATGGGGATGAGTAATCAAGAGCATGTTCATCGGTGAACATCTCAGTAATGGTATTAACAAGATTGTCATCAGGAGAATTTTTATCAACCGAATCTTTGAGAGTAGAATCCATTTTCTTGATATGATCATGGTTAAGAAAATACTCTATTTCTCGAAGATTGGATTCGGCATCAAAGGGAAAGTAATCAATTCTTGGTGGAAATGTAAAATAAGCGAGTTCATCGGCGAACTCCTCAAGAGAATAGTCGCTAGTCTCAGAAATCGGGAGACTAGGTGAAGAAGAAGTGGTACTGCCACTTAAAGAATTATGAAAAGGAGGGAGAGAAGATGAAGGATTACTATTTCCCGGTGGAAATGAATCACTTGCGAGATAAGCTTTGAATTCTTCCCAAATTAAATCACTTTCTTAGAAGGAAGTATGCATGGGGGAAGAAGAAAACTTGGTAACGGGTTCGGAAATCAGAGTGGGATTGCCACTTAATGGATTATCATGATATGGAGGAAGATCTTTGGTTTTATCAAGATTTAGCAAGTTCTCAATAATGTCTCCCTCCGGATCAAAGATATCATCATTAACTTCCGGTGAAGTTAAGTCGGTATGAGAAGTGAGTGAAGAAGTGGGATTGCCACTTGGATGATTTATTGCAAACAAATCTTCAAGAATTTCCTCATGTGAAACATTATAGACATCAATCATGTTGATTGATTCTTGACGAGATTGGGTTGAATAGCCTGAAGTGTCATGTCTCATATTCAAGGTTAACCTTTCATTACCGTCACGGAGAATCATTTCTTCTCCATGAACGTCAATCAAAGCACGAGCGGTCCGTAAGAAAGGTCTTCCCAAGATGAGGGGGACACGAGGATCGCTTTCATAATCAACGATGACAAAATCAGCGGGGAATGTAAACTTTCCAACCGGGACAAAAACATCTCTTGCAATTCCTTTCAGAGTGCAAATATCCCGGTTAGCAAGTTCAAGAGTTATTTGGGTAGAAATATGCTCGGGTGAACCTAACTTTCTCCACATCGAGAGTGGCATCAAGTTTATGCTAGCACCTAGATCGGCTAGGGCTTTGCATTTGAGCTCACTAAAACCACATGGAATGAGAAATTTCCTAGGGTCACCTAGCTTTTCGGGTAGCTTCTTAAGGATAACCGCTGAGCAACTTTCATTAAGGGGTGTGTTTGCCAATTCAATAAGTGTCTCCTTATTGGAAAGGAGACTTTTAAGCATCTTTTGGTATTTCGGGATTGGAATCAAAGCATCGGCAAGAGATATGTTGATGTGAAATTGTTTAAACATTTGCCAAAATTTGTGAATTTGGACTTTATCTTTCTCTTTTTGTTTCTCTTGGTGCATTCTTGAAGGATAAGGGATATGAGGGTGACGAGGATCCCTTTGGTGAACCACATAATTTATTTAAGAAGGAGGTTTAGCTTTTTGGACGAGAGGAGGTGGGACCTTAATGGTAAACTCACCATGTTCCGGGTCCGCTAAAGTCTCCTCTACACGTTCATCCTCCTCCGGATTAATGAATGGAGGAGGCATAGGAACGGAAGGTCCATCAAGAACAAGACCACTTCGAGTGGTAATGGATTTCAATTCACCTTTCGGGTTAGCAATGGTGTTGTTAGGGAGAGATCTTGAACCTGAAGTAGAAGCGTTGTTCATTTGGAAAAAGCTAGCCATCATGTTCTTAAGCTTATTGGTTTGATTTGACATTGAAGTTTGAATCGAATTTTGCATTTCATTCCTTAACTCATTTTTCACATTGGTAATTTGAGTTTGCATGGCTTTTATATTAACATCATTTATCTTCTTAAATTTTTCCAACTCACTTAAAGGAACACTTTGACTTTGTTGAATTGAAGCTTGATAAGTTGGATTTTGATTGAAATTGTTTCCTCGATTATATCCTTGAGGTTGGCTAAACAGGTTTTGATTATTTTGCACGTTTGGTTGAGCAAGACCCGGTGGTCTAGTTTGATTAGCCACACCCGGAGGACGATAACCGGAATTACCCTGATTGTAGTTACCCGCGGCTGATGAAACGTATCCTTTAATATTATCCCGATATTTTGGGAAAGTGTTGCCATCGGCGGCGAGACACTGATAATATGGATGAGCACCACCGCACGTAACACAAATCTCCTCAACAGCCTTTACGAAAGCTAGAGGTGGGGTTGCTTGAAATAGTTTTAGAATAGCCGTCATAGCGGTAGTCACAACACTCATTTGCTGATTTACTACATGAGTAAGTTTGGCTATATCGGAAAAAGAAGAGGAATTAACATCACTTGATTTTACTTGAGAAACTATCGATTTGTTTCGTGAATTGCGGACCTTGGATTTGTTTTCGATAATCGTCAACACATCTCGAGTACTTCTTTCTAAAAGATTACCACCGGCGGCAGAATTCAAAGAATCTTGGTCGGTTGGGTTTAAGGCATTGTAGAAGGTATCAAGTTGGTGTAATTCAGTAAAACCATGATGAGGGAAAGCACAAAGGAGATCTTTGTAACGGTCCCATGCCTCATGAAACAACTCATCAAACTTTTGTTGAAAGTTGGAAATCTTATTTCGGAGGTTTGTCGTTCTTGAGGGAGGAAAGAATTCGTTGATGAATTTGGAAACAAGATCATCCCAAGTGAGAATAGAACGAGGGGGTTCTTTTTCGAGCCAACGACGGGCTGCCCCCGCAAGAGAGAAAGGAAAAAGCATGAGCTTAATCGCTGAATTAGGCACATCCTTGTATTTTATTGTGGAAGTTATTTTGTTGAACCAACGAATGTGATCATGAGGATTGTCTTTCTCAAGTCCGAAGAATTGGTCCGAAGTCATCATATTAATGAGACTATGCTTGAGCTCGAAATGCTCAGCAAGAATTGGTGGAACCACGATTGCCTCCGCATAACCCTCGGTGGGTGCACGGAGCAATTCCGCCATAGTACGTTGATCGGCCATCGTATCTGTAGGGGATTCTTCAAGAGAAAAAGGTTGCTTTGAACGTCTACGGTTACGACGTTTCGGGTTTGTGGTGGTTGGATTAGAAGAAGAATTACCAACGAGATTAGAAGAAGAACGAGTGCGCATGCACTAAATACAAGAAAAACACAATATTTTTGGTAACCGGAAGTTAAAAGTCCACGGTAGCTCTTTAAACTACTCACAAGAGAGCGGAAGGAATTAGCACACCGAAGCGATTTAAAAGCGTTCTTCCTTTTTGGGCGATGTTCCTTGGATCAAGCCCGCCTTATACCCTCCTTATAGTTTGTAATTCAAAGGTGAGCCGATTATAACGGTTAACAACAAGATTTGTTTTGTTGGTTTTTCGATTTTTTTGGTACTTTCAATACTTTAGGAAAAGTATTGTTGGTATTTTTTAAAAGATTTTAATAATAAGAAAATATTCACAAACGGAAAATGATAACTTCACGAGGAAGGGTCTTCAATAACTAATCTTCAAACGTAGACATGAAAATCGTAGCACACCTCCCCGGCAACGGCGCCAAAAATTGAATCGATCCAAATACGTATATATAAAATAAATAAATAATATATAATATAAATACGTAATAAGGATAAGATCAATAATAAGAGAGATAAGTATTCTGTAAGGCTTTTAAAGAGACTTCACTTTTATCCAAAGCAAAACCCTAAAAAAAACTTCCCGGGTCGTTTCCTAACGAGGCGTGAATTGAGAATCGGTCGAGTTCGTGATCGTGTTTTTGAATGATTTTAAAGTTTGTGGGGTTTGGATTCTAATTCTACAATTCAAAATGCACAAATAAGTAAAATAAACCCTAAAACCAAAGCAATTTAAGCTAAAACACTAAAAATGAGAACGAGATTCTAATCCCGTTCTTTAAAAATTAAAATTCTAAAATTTTAACCCTATAAATGCAAATTTAATTTTCCTAGGTCCTAAATGATAAAAAAAATCTAAAAAAGAATTAGATTTTTTGACTTTTTTATAATTTATTATGAATTAAAAACGATTTTACTGAAATTAAATGATTAAAAATACTAAAATAATTATAAAAATTCCAAAAAAATTAGCAAAAGTAGCTTGAACAAAGCTTATCCTAAGAAAAATAAGCTGGGTAAAACAACTTATCAAAATAAGCTGTTAAAAATCAAAAACAGCTTGTAAGCAAAACGGGCTAAAATGGTTATAAAATATTAATTAGTGCAAAAGAAAACGGAAAAGACCCAAGGGCATAGTGGTGTTGGGTGTGTGTGTTAAAACGTTTGGTGAGTGGGGTTGAGGTCCCGAGTTCGAGCCCTGCTCACTCGGGGCTTCCCCTACTCCCAAATGTTTTTATTTGCCATTTTTTTACAACTTTTTAAATAAGCAAAAAATAAGCAACTTTTGTGAAAACAAAATTTTTAAAACTTAGAAATAAGCTTAGAAATAAGCTCAAAAAGTGACAGAATGCTAAACTAAACTTAAAAGACTAAATGGCTAACTGTTAAGCAATTTCGAACACAATAAGCAATTACAAAGCACAAATAAGCTAAAACAGGTAATAAGCTATATCTAATAAGCATTAATGAACAAAAATAAGCTAACAAAATGAGCTAAATGAGCTTAAAATGACAGAATTTCCTAAAAAGCTATTTTAAACTAAATTTTAGACTAGAAATGCTAAAGAGCTCAAATAAGCTTTAACCTAAATAAAATAAGCTAAAACTAACCCAATAAGCACTAGGAACAAAAATAAGCTAAGAAAATCAGACAGATAAGCTCAGAAAAGGCAAATAAGCTATAAGCTAAAAATGACAATCACACAGCCTAAGGGGGGACTTTTGGGCTTAATTTTAAGCCCTAAGATGGAACCTTATGGCTATACAACTTATATGTCCTAAAAGCTTATCCTAAGGGCTTCTAAAATCAGCAAAGAAAATAGAGTTTGAAACACAAACAAGCCATGACATTTGCTGATGAAATAGGCAGTTCAGGCATAATGCAACTTTTTGGTTTTTCTAAAAAGATAATTTGGCTTTTGCAGCCCTACAAATAAGCTAGAAAATAAACTTTAAAGACAAAGATAAGCTAAAACAGATGGACTATGACCACCAATGAGCTTATGCTCAAAAATTCAGAAGCTAAAAACAATTTTAAGTAAGCTAACTTTGAATTTGAAAAAGGAACTTTTAAAACTAACAAAATGACTTGGAAGATTTTTGACTAAACAAAAGTAAACTAAAAGGGCATTTCACTACTGCATTTGACACTTTAAAAAGGACCTAAAATAACACTCAAAAGATGTTTGTGTCGGTGAGGATCGGACCGGATCCGCCCATCAAATTGATTATCCTGAATCATTTGCATGTGAGCACGCTTGATTACGAAAATTATTGGAAATAAGGAGTTGGATTATAACGGAGCTAGGTGCTGGAGCAACGGTCCTAGTGCTTGACCACATGGGTTGGTCATCGGGATCAATAACGGTTATGGGTGGGGAATCGGGTGAGTTTTAACTTTCGTTTCGAACATGTCGATCTTGGACATTTTGACAAAAAGTTCCTCGATGAACGGTTGTTTGGTATGAGGTTGGGGTGACTCGATTTCGAGGGGTACGTTTAGTTTCTTTTCGGACTTAGTCCTCTTTTTGATTTTACATTTAAGTTCGCGGAACGAACTAGCGAGATGTTTTTTTAGGTAAAGGGTTTCCCCGGTAAATTGTATTACACCAAAAAAACGTTTAAGTACAAAAGTTGTAGGTGAAGTCCTAAAACCCAACCCGTTACATGGGTAAACAAAGAACGCACCATAGTGCAACAAACCAAAACGACGCGAGAATGATAAACCAAACTCATGAACAAGTTTTAACAAGCTAATAACTAAATCCAAATCATATGACTAACAAAAGAAAGTAATAAAACATACTTCCTAAGACAACTATTTATGTGGATAACATATTGATCACTCTCTAGTAGTCAAACACTTGAGCCTCATATCCGACATAAAAACTTCAAATCGTCTTCATGTAGCTACATTAGACGAGCACAACATAAGTACCATTTCCCCATTCGAGCCACATTCCATATAACAAATGGAATCATCACTTTAATTGGATAAATAGCTGATTTAAAATACATAAATGCTGCATTAAGGTCATGAACAGACCCTAAGTCAGCCCTGTGACCATTTAGACTAGAACCATCATCCATAATACTAGCATCCCTACTCCCTTTATGACCCACAAAGATCAATCCAGCCATAGAGAGATCAAACACCGAAGTATTCACATCCCACACACCACCAACATCTTCCCATGTAACAGCAATACCATAAACAACGGCATTGGAGACAATAAAATAGACGCATCTAACAACCAACATAGGATTGTCATCATTCTAAAGATTTTCCATTAATGTTTTGAAACCATTTAGCCAGCCAACACAACATCGAACCAGTCTTCTGCATAGTATCACCATCATTATTCAGTACCCAAGATAAACGCATCATTATTTATACTAGAGCAGCAACCCTCATCGATGTGGCCTTGTTGCCCAACATAGACCCCGCATCCATCAAGCAACCACAAACATAGAAGAGAATCAGACCTAAAAAAATTGGTCCAATAACGATTACCAACACCTGGCAAACCCTAGATCCAACCAGGCCAAGAACCCACCAACGATTAGGGAAGAGAAAAAATCCCAACCCTAACTCATATCAATGTTGATACCAATGATTATGACCAGCACAATCAACACATAAAGATACCAACCAACCACAGCCCAAACAAACCCTAAAATAGAACCCTAACTTCAATAACAAGGCAACTGTACCATGAAGCCCTAACAAGGAAGATCACAGACATGAATATACTGAGCCCAGCAAAATAAAACCTAAGAAATTAGGGTTTACCAGTGTCACCATGAAGATAGGAATTCAGGGTTTCTAGGATTAGTGATTGGACATAGTAATTAAAACGTCAGATCTGACACATACAAACGTATAAACCCTAATGAAAGTAACAATAGGGTTCCAAAACCCAGCCGTCATCACGAACACATATCTTAGATCGAACACACGAGCCATGATAGAAACACAGATAAGATAAACCGAATGGAAAACCATATCGTTCATCAACAAACCACAAACCCTAGATCAAAAAGATCTAAGGTTCGCAACACACCAAGATCAAAACCCTAACAAAATAATCATATTCAAACCTTGAATAATCAACACCCAATAACAAAAACGTTAAAAGGAATAAGATTACCAGGATCAAAAACACGAACATGAAAAAGTATAAGGGTTTCGATCAGATAAGAAGATGAATAAGAGATCCACGCCTAGAAACCCCAAAAACAAAAAAGAAAAACAAAACCGTAGATGTTAAAACCCTAATCAAATCATAAAACTGATTGAAAAAAGGATTAAAACATGAATGGATCATTTAGATGTGATCAAAAAAGTAGATTTTGGTTTTTATGTGGCGGCTGAAAAAGGGTTTTTCTCTCCCATAGGGGAGAAAAAAACTCTTAAAAATCAGGGAGAAACTGCCCTATGCGAGGATCGAACTTGGGTCTGCCTGATCATTACTCAAAGTAACACCACACACCTATACTCAGTTTGTTAAACGAATGGACTCCTATTTTGGCCAACCAAACCATGAGCACGGGAGACCAATATCCGCCCCCAAAAAAGATTTGTTGGAGGCGACGCGATGCGTGATGCCCAGGCAGACGTGCCCTCGGCCAAAAGGCTTCAGGCGCAACTTGCGTTCAAAAACTCGATGGTTCACGGGATTCTGCAATTCACACCAAGTATCGCATTTTGCTACGTTCTTCATCGATGCGTGAGCCGAGATATCCGTTGCCGAGAGTCGTTTGTGATTATAAAGAAGCCACGTCCCATGAGCACACCGCGAACGGGGCAACATGAAACAAGCCTTCTTAAGTTTAGTTTTCCTTGGCACACATTGTGCCGGGGGTTGTTATTGCGCCAATGACACATTCACCATGTCCAAAAGAACACAAGTAAATGCACATCGACAAAGCATCGACAGGATCAAACAAGTGCTCAATCTACTCGACGCTCGGTTGTTTTTACGTGTTCATGGGTCGTTCTACTTTGTAGGGTCTGACAATGATCCTTCCGCAAGTTCACCTACAGAAACCTTGTTACGATTTCTCCTTCCTCTAAATGATAAGGTTCAGTGGAATTCTCGCTACGTCATAGGCAGCGAACCGCCCACGTTGCCGCGATCCTAACACTTCACCGGACCATTCAATCGATAGGAGCGACGGGCGGTGTGTACAAAGGGTAGGGACATAGTCAACGCAAGCTGATGACTCACGCTTACTAGGAATTCCTTGTTTAAGACTAACAATTGCAATAATCTATCCCTATCACGATGAAATTTCAAAGATTTCTCGGGCATGTCGGCCAAGGCTATATACTCGTTGAATACATCAGTGTAGCACGCGTGCGGCCCATAACATCTAAGGGCATAACAGACATGTTATTGCCTCAAACTTTTATGGCCTAAAAGGCCATAGTCCCTCTAAGAAGCTGGCCGTTGAGGGATACCTCCACATAGCTAGTTGGCAGGCTGAGTTCTCGTTCGTTAACAAAATTAACCAGACAAATCGCTTCACCAACTAAGAACGACCATGCAAACCCGAAGAGATTTACAAAACGTCATAAGAAATAAAAAGAAAAAGATAAACTAAATAAGAACAAAAATCTTTTTTTATTTTATATATGTTGACATGATAAGTAAAATAAACTTGACTACTATATGAAAAATATTACTAGTATTATTTGTACTATTTCATATTAATACGAGAAGATTTAGAAAAATAAACTAGTTACGACGAAACTTTTTAATAAACATTCTTTTTTTAATAGACTTTATAAGAGCGTTTTAAAACAACGACCAAAATACTTAAATAAACGAGTAGACAATACAACTAAACAAACACTCTTTTTTATATCTTTATTATTTAGAAATCGACTAACTAACTATCTTTTTTTTAAATTTTTTTAAAACTAAAACACTTTATAAAAATTATTTTCTGACAAAATAAGAAACAACTAAAAAGAAAAACTCAAACAAAACCACAAACGAATATTGTACCAAATCAATCAAACTGGGCGGTTCGATTGACTTTGGGTTCTAACCACGGGCTTTGGGATCAAACCGGGCGGATAAAAATACAAAAGTGGCACAAGGTTACAACTGGGCGGCTGGGTGGTGTTTGTTTTGGGTCTTGGGTTTGATTAATTCGGGATTAAAAGAAAAGGGAGTAGTTGGTTCTTGTCCTGAAGAACGGGTGTTCATTCAAGTCTAAAACACAATTAGGAGTGATTTTGAGTAGGTTTCGATTTGGGTAAAAAGGTGTAAGAGGGTTGTCTGAAAAATGATTTTTTGGTGCTCAGAAAGATCCAGCCGGCCGGCGTGGACTGCCAGCCGGGCGGTTGGTTTCGGCTAGGGGTCGCGGATGAGGAGCCGGCCGGCTTCTCAGCCAAGTCGGGCGGCTCCTTTTTGTTGTTAGATTTTTTTTTCGATTGCACACAAGACAGAACAAGCACGAATTATAATGACAAAAACACAAGTAAGAAAGCAAACATGAAAGTCACATAACACAAAACAAAACAAAACAAATCAGATCAAGACTATTTATTCTAGGCAATTTGGTGGGTGGTTTTTTTCCGCAAGCAATAACAATCACAAAGGATGTAAAACAAAATACACAGATTCAAAACACATAAAAACACAAACAAATCCCTAGCAGCGGCGCCAAATACTTGATGTGTCTCGCAACTACTATTTTTAAATTTATAACACGAATTACCAGATAAAGCCTAGAACACACGGGCAAGTATGACCCTTTCGTATGTAGCTAGTTTTGGTTGGTAAGTCGAGGTCGTTCACTAGGATTTGGGTGTTTTTGGTTGTGAAAAATCAATGTAATAGCACGTAACACGAAAGTGGTAAATTGGTTGTCACGTCCTAAAGTACCATATAAGCAACAAGTAACTCAAAAAGTATAATGATGCAAATTCAACGAGAATGAAATCAATATAACTAAAACTACTTGTTTGGAACTGGTATTCATATCAATGGAGTGTATGGAAGTTCTCAGATAGAAATCAAGCAATAGCAAACAAATCAAAGTCATACAATTCCAATTAATGGGTAATATCATGAAATTGTATACATCACGCTTTAGACTAACACACCCTTTTGACCAATAAATATTATTATAAACCGAGTCATTACAAGCCATTTGTTAGAAATATGATTTTACCGGGTTGTTCATTAGAGCCCTTTCGACCTAAACTATAGATTAAACCTTTATGAATCCATTTAACTTGTTTATTCACAGTTGTCAATTATGAAATTCCAAACATATTTGCGCGCCAATAATTTGGAACAAATCACAACAAGAAATCCTTTTGACCTATAGATCTGGTTATGATTTACCAACAAATTATTTAGACACATATCAATTCAAACAAACTCATAAGCAAAACTATAAATCAATATTGCAAAATACCAAACACTTCATATTAATATTTACATCATTCCAAACAAGTAAACAAGAACTACTCCATGATTATTTCAACCAAGCATAAAGTTTCAACAATCATATCAATAACAAACATCTTGAAAAGTAATAAAGTTTACCAAAAGTATGATTACAATAAGTAAAGATGAAGATTTGGAGGAAACTTCAAGCCTCCAATTGACTACAAGTGTTCTACCAAGCTGGAAAATTATATCCAAGCACTTTCTTCAGCCCTAGATCAATCTACATGAATTTGGAAGAGGTTTGTGGTCTTTTAGGAGTGATAAAATGAAGAAAATTCGTCCTTTGGTGAAGGGGGTGAGTTTTCATATGGAAAACTAAGCCAAATGGTCCTATTTATACTTGAAACAAGGCCTAGGGTGTTTAATGAAGTACTTTGGCACAAAGTTTCATGAATATGACATAAATATGAGTTGTAAGGGTGATATGATCGGACTTGAGGCTTTATGGCACTTAAATTAGAGTATTAATGAAACTTGGAGAAGTCATAAACATCCAACAGGGTGGCTCCTCTATTCTTTTCTACTTCGAAAGATCCAGCCGGGCGGCTCCTTTTGCAAGTCGGGTAGTTGCTCACAACTTTCAGCATACACTTTTCTTATTTCTTCGTTTAAGCTTCCCGATTGCGTGGAATTCGACCGTGGGTCTTTATCCTTCAATATAACTTCATTTTGGCTCTATATCGGGCCTTAGAAGCTTGTATGGTTGTATCTTTTGTCCTTAAATTGCTTCCTAAGCTTGATCTTGATGCGGGATTCTCCGTACATGCATAATCTTTGTTTTACTTCTTTTTTCGTTCTTTTTCCTTGTTTTCCTATACTTTGCTACAAATAGACTTGCAAACACACTTTGGTAAAATTAAGTAACAAAAGCATATAAAAATAGCCAAATAACATATACAAAAGTATAGATAACGCTACTAAAAACATACGTAATTTGAGTGATATCACTCTCTCATAGATGACCATTGTAAGAGATTAGGTAATACTATTACCTTAGGTTACCACATATAATTTGTATAGATTAGCTTACATGCTTAATGCATGATTGATATTGTTAACCTCGTAATTTACTCAAGGGTTAAGGGTCGATATTCATAGGGCTAGGTAACCATGACCATATGGCTTAGCTTACATTTGCATTCATGGTGTGGCGGGTTGCAAAACCAAAGGTTTACAACCCTCCTAGGCAGAGTACCTAATCGTTGTCGTGTAGTGTAGGCAAGATCAGAGGGTTGATTGTTCTCTTAGGGAATGTGAGGTAAGTTCGAAATGTATGTCGCCTAAATCTAAGGGTCGAGGGATGATTCTTTTTGTATTTTTATATTTTATGAAAGAAAGGTAAAATCAATAGTTCTGAGAGATTTGTTTTGACTACGATAATTAACTACTCCTAATTGCAAGAAAAGTAAAATGATGAGAACTTCATATAGAGGGAAAGACGTGTTTTACTTAGGATGCACTACTTCCAAGTTGCTCTACCAGATCTATCGCATTGTCACACCCTTGCTAGTGCAATGTAGAGTATTCCTGATTACATGTGGTGGTTTGGTCAGTCCCATGTCTATATACTAGCCTAAGCGAATAACACCTGCCAGATTGCCTATGAATACACCTAATAACTAGCATGCGCTTTATATACCCCTTTTAAATAATAATCTAAGACACATGAATCAATTAAACATTTTTAGTTAACGTTCAAGCTGGACTACAGTTCCTAACCATTTTTTAACTCTTAGCGAACACACCACTTGCAAGAGACGACAAATTAAGTATTACAACTACATTTCATGCAATCGCACGCAAACACTAGTCAGTTTAGCTTAACATGTTAGTAGAGAGAATAAAAGAACACATAATCAAACAATGAAGATGAAACATAATTGAATGATTAATATATAAATACTTAACTCAATAATACATGAGAAGTCTTGGGGTAAAAAGAGCAGAAAAAGCTCTTATATCGTCTAGGGTTCAACTCCAAAGGGTTCCACAAAGGTTCCACATGAATTATGATAACAATGCGAAAATATATGTAGAAAACTACATATGGCGGCGCCGGGTAATGCTTGTGACGCCGTCAGCTTGCTGTCGACAATTAGGGTTTTTCTCTACCACCATACTCTGACATCGTCGGGTTATAGGTCGTAACGCCGTCACTTGATGCTTCTGACGGCATCAAGTAGGCCGTCATAGAAATCTGAAGCATCATAATGCTATTTAGTTTAGCACTTTTTAGGCACATCCACTGAAGGCATCAAGATGTCGGTCATGATTCTGATTCTTGTCTATTTTCTTTGTTTCTTTGCCAAATCGAGCCTAAGTCACGTGTATTTCTTCCATTTGCTTCCCAAGTACCTAAAACACTTAAAAAAGTTATTTAGGGTAATAAATAGACATATTTGCATAATTTAAAGGGATAAATAACCCCTAAAAGTGAATGAAATTACACTTCATCAAATATCCCTACACTTGGGATTTGTATAAATCAGGAGCATTTAGCTTATTAAGTAAAGATAGTTTATGGCACAACTACTTTGACAATACACTTTTACCATTTTAAAGCACGGAAATATATACTAGCACCTCGCATCTCTCATCTCTTGGGTGTATAACAATGATATAACATGTATGAAGACGGGAAAATATTACACTCACTACTTGTCATAGTACATAGATTACCATAAGCTTAATAAAAGATCAAACATCACCACTTTGGTGTAACCACCTAGGATAAACTATCAAAGATGTCTTTTACAAGGGTTGTAATGATAGAAGAAGGGTATAAATACATAGTTAAGGATAACAAAGGATATTTTACTGGTGACAAGTTAATTATCTAAGAAATTGCATGCATATACAAAGCTTTGCTAAACCAACACTCGACAAAAGACTAAAAATGATACAAACTCTACATCAAATTCTTTCTTTTCTTTCTTTTCTCAGCTTGAGTATTCTAGGATAATTGCCTGTCTGATGTATGCCATGACTTGTACAACACCTGATATTGGTTTTGTTGTGGGTAAACTAAGTAGGTACACTAGTAATCCCAGTACTCAGCACTAACAAGCAATTCAGAGGAGACTGAAGTATTTGAAGAAAACTATGGATTATATTTTATCATATACTGGATATCCTTCATAACTAGAAGGATACACCGATGCAAATTATATCAGCAATAATGAAGGCAATTCGTTTAAAAAGTGGTTGGGTATTCCTGCTTTGGGGAGGTGTTATCTCATGGGCTTCTGATGACATCAAATAACGCTACTTTTATAGCATCATTTATCCCATGTAAATAAACTATTTTGTATAATTATTGTAAAGAATTGTTACTTAATCATTTGTATTTGAGAATTGAAGTAATTATGGAGTACTTGGTGAAGATTAGCAAAAAGGCACGCATTCTGGAGCTTAAACGAAGATATTTAAAGATTACTGTTCTGACATCCGTATCCATCAAGGAAGATACGACGTCTTTGTGCCTGCACTTCACAAAATACCACGAAGGAAACAAGATCAATACGCCGTATCCAGGGAAGACCAATACGTCGTATTCAAGTTATGGAAATAAAATATTCTGGAAGATATCAATCGCGGTCCCTACTCTAAGAAACCCCCGATACGCCGTATTAAACTCAATCAATACGCCGTATCTACCTTTTTCTAGACCTTATAAATAGAAAACTCAAAAATGAGTTTCGGTGTGCTAAATCATATTTACGATACCTAAACCATAAAAGTCGATTTTCAGAGGAGAAGAAGAGCATAAGAGGTCTTGCAACGTAATTAATTCCATAGGAAACAACTTGTAATCTCCTATACTCTTGTAATCGTTCAGATTTTGGTATCATTCGTTAACTCGGTTAGTTTATTTTGGCTAAATTATTACTTTTGTATTGATTATGACGTTTAAAGGCTAATACCTTCGGGTATTAGCCATTATTATGAAGATCTGAATGTTTGATTTGTTTATCTCGATTGCTTAATTTATCGTTGATTGCTTGTTTATTGTTTTTAATTTTTTCCATACTTTTATACTTGTTTAGTGCTTATTTGTATGTGACTAATCATTCAAACTTGGATTCTAGTGTTACCGACTAGTATTAGATGTCGGGGAATAGGCTCTCCATATAGTGATTTATACATCTAGACCAATAGGATCACGAATAATAACCTATCTTTGCCCTTAGATTGTGAGCTTAGTTGGACCGGTGGTGACCCATTTGATCAACGTGTACGTTATTAATTAATTGGTTAAAGAACTTGGTTAGTGGATACTAGTGTATGAATGCTTTAAGCATTAAGCAGGTAAAGTCTCTATGAAGCCTAGGGTTTACACGAATCACCATTGCTTTAATCACTAAGACTAGTTTATAATCTGCCAAATAAGGATGCTTTATGCGGATACGTTTAATTGTGACAGAATTCTTCGTATTTTGGTTTAGGATGAAAGTACGCCATATGTCTTAAGATTGTTATGCCGCCTCGAGATAAGTAATCATTGCATAAATAAAACAATAACGTTCTGATTGATTAATAATGGTTAATATAGTTTTTCTTATATTTGGCTAGACCGGCTTTTTACTTTGGTAATTTGCTTGCATGTCGTTTTTAGTGTCTTAAGTTGATTTTTGTTACCACAAACAACGTTTCAGTCTCTTAGGCTGAAACACTCCTTATCAGTTTAGAATTAGGTTACATAGATTTAGTATAGGTTTAAATAGATATAATTACTTTGTTTAGAAACCAAAATATTAAAAAATGAAAGATTGTTTCTCGTCTTAGTTGATCGACACCCTACTTACCACAACCGGGTACACTGCCGTTTTTAAAGTGTTGTTTTTGTAAAGTCCGGGCCAAAATATAAATTTAATACTTGAACATGATAAATTACAAAACACAACGACACTTCAAGTTCTGTAGCGCTGCCAGGGTGTGAAAATTTAATCTTGATTTTTTATTTGATATTTTCGTTTTTAGCATTAGATTAGATCTAACCCTTATGATTAGTGTAATTTAGATTAGTGTATAATTTTGTATATCTTGTATATTTGCTTAGTTTAATTGTTTGTGTGATTTAATTGTTTTCTAATACATTGTTCTGATCGATAACCTGATACGGCGTATCCACTTCCATTTGATACGGCGTATCCAACTTTCTTATCCAATACAACATATTCGTTCAAAAGATTAATACGGCGTATTCAGATCCATTGAATACGGCATATTGAGCATCTTATACAGTAACAGAACTGGTTTTTCGCATTTAATTTCCGTATATCTGTGTTTTCTTTCTCCTGAGCCCATCCTACTGATTGTTTATCCCTTGTTCAGGTAGTGCATGACAAGGAGTTCAATTAAGGAACTATTTACGCCCTTCAAGGAACCGGAACGAGAATTTCGATCATCTAGGAAGCTTCTTAAGACACTAATTCTTGACGAATCAAGATCATCTGAATTCAATCTATTTTCTGATTTAGAAGAATATTCTAAGGAAGAAGTTGCGAAAACTATGGCGAAAACCATAGAATAGTACATGAGCAAAACTCAAGTTGACTATGGATCGGGAATTGCTAGGCCTAAAATCGATGACAAAGATAGCTTTGAATTAAAAGGCCAATTTATCAAGGAACTACGTGACAACACCTTTAGCGGTTTAGATCATGAAGATGCGAACGAACACATTGAAAAAGTTCTTGAGATTGTCGATTTATTCCATATCCCTAATATAACTCAAGACCAAGTGATGCTTAGAGCCTTCCTTATGCCCCTTACCGGAGCCGCGAGTCGTTGGCTAAGAAACAAACCATCTAGTTCAATCACAACTTGGGAAGATCTTAAGACAAAGTTTCTAAGCAAATATTGCCCACTTGCTCGTACTGCAAAGAAAATGAAAGAGATCAACAACTTTCAATAAGAACTGGATGAAACCCTTTACCAAGCATGGGGCGATTTAAAGAATCCTTGATGAAGTGTCCTCAACACTATTTAATGAAGATGCAGGAGGTAATCTTGTTTTATAACGGATTGGATGCCCAAACTAGACAGATTCTTGATTCAAAAGGTGTAATACCGTCTAAGACTGCTGCCGATGCAAAAGTAGCCATCCAATAAATGGTTGACTACTCTCAAAAATGGCACAATGGAACATCTAGGACAAGAAGTACTGAAACTTCTGACGGGTTGGCAGCCATACAAGCACAACTTAATAATCTTGGAAGAGAAATCAAGAAGGTGAATGAGAAGGTTTATGTTGCTCATGTAGGATGTGAACAATGTAAAGGGCCCTACTTGTAACGCCCCGACCCAAAAGGGTAGAAGTATTACAAATATGGTGTGACATCAAAAGCATTCATAAT
>BQNB010020027.1:2161-57965 GCA_026074375.1 Tanacetum coccineum | reverse complement strand
GTTATTAATTATCCTTATAATAATCATATAACACTTGCTTGATGTAAACATTTAATCGTTTAATGACCGTTTACATTGAATGGTCATTTTTAGTTTACACGATTTAACTTAACGTTTACGGTTTAAGAGTAAACGCGTAAAACCCTAAAAATAAAGTGTGAATTACATAATGTCATACAATGACCTAAAACACGAGGTGTTATACCTTGTGTTATGGTATTTTTGCAACTTGTTTCAGTAGTATGCCTTTTCTATTGAAGCCACTTCCTTGCTTTCCTTTCCCTTGGTTGCTTTCTGTACTCTTCCCCTATCATCTGTAGTTTCGATTATGGGGATCACTGCTTCCGAACCATAGGTTAGGCTAAATGGTGTTTCTTTCTCGCTGTTCCTTAGGAGGGTTCTGTGTATCCATAATGTTTTAGCTAGATTATCCACCCATCCCTGTTGGCTTCGAGTTAACTGCCTCCCTATGTGGTGCATTATTTCCATATGTTCTGTGATAGGAGAAAAGGATTGTGTTATTTTCAATCCTTTACAAAGGTCTGCGAACATCCCTTCTTTGAAATGTTTCTCTTCTTTTGAGCTGATTATTCAGGGTACTCTGAATCTGCATACCACATATTCCCATACGAACTTTTCCACTTGCCTTCCGTTAATGGTGGTTAGGGGTTTGGCTTCTACCCACTTTTTAGAGTGTTCGACTGCGATCGCCAGAAACTGTAAACCTCCGGGGGCCATTGGTAGCGGTCCTATGATATGGATTCCCCAGTGGCTAAAAGGCCACGTGCTCCCTGCCGCTATGGCTCCGCTTGTTCCAGCCTTCCTTATTGCGGATTGTTCCTTGCATTTTTCGCAGTCTTGAATTGCTTTTGCAACTTCCCTGTGCATCGATGGCCAGTAGAAACCTTGTTTTGTTATTCTGACAACTAATGAGCGTGGTTCCGCATTAAATCCGCACGACCCTTTATGTATTTCTTTTATGATTTTGTCAGTTTGTGGCGGGGCCACGCAACGGAGCCATGGCGTAAATAAGGACCTTTTGAACAAGTTTCCTTGGATTAACTTGTATTGTAGTGCCTGGATTCTGATCTTCCTGGCGTCTCTTGTGTCTTCTGGTAACAGTCCACTTAGCAGGTATTCATGGATAGGGTCCATCCAGCTGTTCCTTTCGTGTGTGTCTACCTTCAAAACTTCTTTTTCCTCTATTGACCTTTTCGTCAAAACTTCAACTAGCACTTCCTTTTTGAGGTGTTCGAAGGTCATCGATGCCAACTTGCTTAGTGTGTCTGCTTTCTTGTTCTGGTTCATGCGCACATGCTCAACTGTGTAATCTTCGAAGCCCTTTAGCGCAGTTTTAACCTTTTGCAAATATTCTTTAATTGACGCCTGTTTTGCTGCGAAGGTGCCTTTTATCTAGTTTACCAGAAGTTAGGAGTCCATGAATATTGCTACTTTTGTAATTTCCATTTCCTAGGCTATCAATAGACCTGCTAGTAATGCTTCGTATTCTGCTTCATTGTTCGTTGTTCCAAATTCGAAGCGGAGAGCGTAGGTATACTCTTTTCCTTCGGGATCTATTAGCATTAATCATGCTCCTAATCTGTCTGAGTTGGAGGCTCCGTCAGTATAAAGTCTTCACTTACTGTTTGAATCTGGCACCTCCTTTGGTTTTTCTTTCTTCTCGTTATCTTTGGAGGGTATCTCAACCAAGAAATCGGCTGCCGTTTCTTTTTCCTCCCTTCTCACGAACATGACATCGTGTTCCCCTAATTCGATTGCCTACTCTTCCTGTTTTTTCGGGCCCAATGAGTATTTGCTTAATTGGTGTGTTTGTGAGAACTGTTATTGTGTGGACCTGAAAGTATCTTCAAAGTCTTCTTGTTGCGTGAACCAAGGCCAATATAAGCTTCTCCAAGGCAAGATAGTTGAGTTCGGCTCCTTGTAGGACCATGCTTACAAAATAAATAAGGGTCCATCCTTCATTTCTTTTTGCGGCAAGCACAACACTTATACTTTCTTTTGAGGCGACTAGGTGCATTGTTATAGTTTTCCCCATCTTTGGTGCAGTGAGTGTTGGCAAGCTTTGAACGAGTTTCTTTATTTTTTCCAGTGCTTCGTCGGCCTCCGTTGTCCACTGTATGCTCTTTTTATCTTTGCACTCTTTGAGTACTTTGAAGAAAGCTAGGGATCGTTCCGCACCTTTCGATAAAATCTAGCTGAGGGCTGCTAGCTTCCCGTTGAGACTTTGTATGTCCTTTAGTGTTCTTGGCTGGTCGAGATCAGTGACCGCTTTAACCTTCGAAGGGTTTTCTTTTATGCCATGCTTAGTAATGAGGTGTCCCAGGAAGGGGCCTTCTTCCACAATGAATGAGCATTTCTTTAGGTTTAGCTTCATGTTGATCGATCGAAACCTTTTGAAGGTCTCTTGTATATCTTTCAATATTTCTTCTTCGGAAGTACTTTTGATGACCATATCGTCTATGTAAGCCTTAAGGTTTCTTTGAATTTGGTGACTGAAGACCTTGTCCACTAGCCTTTGATATGTTGCCCCTGCATTTTTCAGACCGAACGGTATTTTTTTGTAGCAGAAGACTCCTTCTCCTGCGTAGAAGGCTGTTTTGTCTTCGTCTTCTTCTGCCATTTGGATTTGATGGTAACCCTTGTAGGCGTCTAGAAAATACTTCAGATGGAACCCTGAGAGGGATTCTATTTTCCAGTCGATCTCTGGTAGTGGGTAGCAGTCTTTGGGGAAGGCCTTGTTTATGTCTGTGAAGTCCACACACATTCTCTATCCTTCATCACTCTTTTTTACCATAACAGGCTTGGCTACCCATGTTTGGTGCTTGACCTTTCGTAGTATCCCTACTTTCGTAAGTTCTTATGTTTCTTTATAGGCTGCCATGTTGCAATCTGGACCTAAACCTCTCTTGTTATTCTTTATTGGCTTAATATGGCTATATTCATTCTGCTTATGTTCCGTATTGAAAGGTTTTCCTTCAACCATTATGCTTCTTGGAATCCCTGTCATATCAGCCTGCGTCCATGCGAAGACGTCCGCGTTTGATTTTAAGAGGTTTTGCAGCCTTTTTGAAATGGTTAGGTAGCTGCCTTCTGATGGTCACCGTTTGGTCGGAATACTTATCATTTACGATGATTTTTTTCCTCAACATTGACGCAACTGAGGATCCTTTCCTTATTTGTGACAGGTATCCTTCTGGTCCTATTCGTTCCTTCATCAGCTTCGGCTGTTGAAAATACAGTTCTGATTCCTTTTTTGGTATGAAACTTGATGGCTCCGTGAATCGTCGAGACTACGATTCCCATCCTTTGCATTGTTGTTCTTCCTAACAGCATATTGTGTGAAGAATCAGACCTTACAATGATGAAGTTAAGAGTTTATGTCCTCGAGAAAGGAGCGTCTCCTATTGTGATTTCTAACGGGATTTCACCAACGAACCAAGAACGCTCTCCTAAGAACCCTACTAGAGGAGTCTTCAAGTCCACCCTAGCGGCTTTTATGGCAGGATTGAGTTTTTCAAAGCAGTGTTCGTAAATAATCTTGTAGGAGCTTCTGATATCCATATAAACTCGCCCCACCTTTTTTTCGAATATCTTGGCCCCTATAATGACTGGTGCGTTGTTCACCTTTTCTACTAGGGGAAATATGATTTCATTCCCTCTGTAGTCTGTATTTTCTTACGTGAGGCTCTTTGCGATATGGGCTTCTTGACTTACCATAAGTATGGGCACTTCAGCGGGTGTAGCGCCTTTATCCTTTTTACCTTCCCCTCATGTGGTGTCGGATGACTTTGTCCTTTCTTTCTTTATTCTTTTCACTAGGTGCGAAAGCTGCCTTGAGTTTACAACCTCTTGAATCTGAGTTCTGAGGTGTTTGCAATCATTGATATCGTGTCTGTAATCTTCATGGAAGTGACAGTACTTGGACGTATCTCGCGATCGTTTGCTTTTGAACATCTTTGGAGGTGGCTCAAAGCTTCTTTCAGCCTTTTCCGTAGCTAGAATTTCCTTCGGGCTTTTTGACAGACTGAGAAGCAAACCATGGTTGGGGCCCCTATAGGGGGAGAGTATGTCTTTGTTTTTTTGTCCTCTGCTATTATCCCAGGAACTTTTCTTTGACCTTTCGAAACCTTCTCTTTGATCGTTTGAGACACCATTAGTAGCTACCTCTCTTGCTTCAACCCATGTATAAGTCTTCTCCATTAGACCTTTGTAAGTGGATGGAAGGTCCGTAGAGAGATGCTCGACCAAACTTCTTGTTCTCAAGCCGTGAACAAAGCCTGAGATTCGTTGCTCTTTATGTAAACCCAGGATCTGTAATGTATCATCCGTATATCTGGTGATGAAGGCTCGAGTGCTTTCGCCTTCTCTTTGTTTAATGTTGTGGACCACCAAGTGTGTCTTTGTAAATTTATGTTGTTGGCTAAAGTGTGGCCGGAACTTGGCTTTTAGGTCCTTATAGTTGAGGATGCTACATGTTTTCTGACTATTCCACCATATGCGGGCGGAATCTTTAAGGGTGTATGTGAACATGTGGCAGGCTACGGGCATTAACCATTTCTTCATGCGGATAGCCCCTTCGAAAAGGTGCAAGAAATTATCTGGGTCCCCTTTCCCATCGTAAGAACCAATATAAGAAGGCATTTTTAGTCCATCCGGAAGAGGATAATCCTCGATTCAGCGAACAAAATAGGTTACAAAACCTGCGGAATCTACGAAGGGTCCTGCAAGGTTTGGGTATGCAGGTATATTTGGTGGTGCATACATGGGTTGTGTGTAGAAGGGGTAGCTATTCGAAGGAGTAACAGTGGGATGCATAGGTCCATTATATAAAGGTACACTATTATTAGTAAAAGCCTGTGGTATATACCCTCCTTGGGGATGATATGCGAAGGTGCTCCATGGACAAGGCCCGTAGATGGCTGGGAGTAGGGGTTAGCATGGATTGGCATAAATCCAATGGGATTATGCAAACTACTAGGTATGAAAGACTGAGCATGGTGCGAGAGAAGCGTACCGTTAGGAGGAAGGTTTCCCCCCATGTTAGTCGAAGGCTGATGGCCTCCCTGTACGGAGGTTAGAGATGATCGTAAGGGTTGACTGTGTTCGTTTTACCCAAGTGAGCTGCCAAAAGTGGGGGAAGATTTGCCCCCTATTTTCACCTTCCCTTGCTTTAATCTCCGAAGACCTAATACCTTCGGCATTCCTTCTCCTCTTGTTTCCTTCCCCGTTTGGTGCGTCTTCGAACCCCACAACTCTTTCTCATTGTCTGCGGATTCCATAGGACCTTAGCCGAAGGGTTGGGGTAGCTTCCCTGCGGGGCTCAGGCCTTGGTTTCATTTCTCGCTCTTCATCGTAGTCATCACTGAAGTATTCGAGTTCAGTTCAGAGATCTTCATTACGCGTCTGCCTTCGTCGTTCTCTTAGGAGAGATTCGAGGATTTCATAATTTGTCTCTACAAAGGCAGGACTAATCGTAGGGTTAGGATTAGTCGAGGTGGAAGCACGATATGCAAATGGCGTGTTCTCAGGAGTAGTAGCGGCAAACACGGTAGTTGTTGTAGGCGGTCTTTCGCTTGTTGTGATGTTTGGTATCTGAGGTGGTGTTAAGAAACCTGATGGTGGCGTCATTTCTCTTCCGTCTGTCATGCCAGAAAAGTAGGTAGAGTGGTTTTTTGGTTATTTTGACTTGGTTAGAACGGGACTATTTGTTGCGGTCCCACGGATGGCGCCACTGATTGTGCAAATATGGGCACGATCATGCTTCAATGAGATTGAAGGATGCTTTGGGTGATTGCTGAGTATCCAAGTCTTGAATAACTTGTGTCAACACAAATGAAAACACTACGTTAAGTGAAGCGTAGGGGGTGTCCCTGCAAATCACCTCCGGCGTGAGAGTAAGTATATGCTTTGTATCTGGTAAAGTATGATAACGTAAGTAAGAGTGTGTGTAAAAGTTCTGACCATACTTGGAGCCTATACCATCTATTTATAGGTGTAGAAGAAATAAGGGCTAGGACAATGCTTAGCACTTAGCCCGCGTGATCGTTGGGGGTTTTTGTCCCGCGATTTTAAGGGGTGATTCTTGGGTGTTATGTTACTCGATCTCTTTGTCCCTCCGGCCCCCCCCCAGCCGACCCCCCCCCTTCTATGATCCGAGATGGAGAACGTGGGTTTAACCTTTGCTCAAGTTTCGTCGAAGGCCCACCGCGAAGGTCTAGGGATTCGCGTGGCGGATTCCCATATTGGTAACCATCCCGAAGGTAGGTTTACGCATTCCGAAACTCATCTCGAAGGTTTCATTGGTGTGTATTGGGAGAAATCGATTCAGGCTTTGTAGGGGGAGGACTTCGAACGAAGAGGAGGGTCGATCAAGCATCATCTAGGCTTTCGGTGAGCTTGAGTTGGTATTCATATTTCTGCTAGAGTTGACCAGAAGTTTATATATATATATATATAATATATATTATATCCTATTTTATATATAACCACATTATAGGCCTTTGACTGTTGAATAACTTAAGCTTGATTCATGAAGTAGATGTCTAGGATTAGGCACATTAAGCATGAAACAAGTTTGTCTAAGATTTTAATCATTTGAAAGGCACCTTTAATTGGGCATTACTGAAAAGGCATAAAGAAGATTGAGTCAGAGTCATTAGAAAACCTATTCAAAACTAATTTGTATAGAATAATGCAACCTATGACATACTTAGAGTTTCTTGTATAACCTTGAAATATAGCTACTTAACTTAATTAGATTGCAAAATTAACCAATTTTAATTAGCTACCTAACTTAAGTTTTAAATTGCATTCAGAAAAATTCAATCTTAAAAAAATTGCTAAACCGCCTCCTTCAGAGGTTATTAAACCGCCTCCTGAAGCACGTTGTTAAACCGCCTCCTAAAGGATGTTGTTAAACTGCCTCCTATTACGAGTTGTTAAACCGCCTCCTATTATGAGTTGTTAAACCGCCTCCTGAAGGAGGTTGTTAAACCGCCTCCTGAAGGAGGTTGTTAGACCGCCTCCAATCCTCACTTATACACAAGCATGAATTTTATTCATTCAAATTTGTCACATTAGCATGCCTTTTAAGTCTAAATGACTTGAAAGCACACAACACATAATTAACCACATAATCAACACAAATGAGCAAAAACGATTATGTTCAACCATTTTAACACATTCATAACTTGAAACTACAAACAAGGTATGTCTTTTAAGGCTCAAACACACTTAATGAAGATAAAAACAAACATCCTGGCCTAAAACCCATCAACATATTACAATATTTCACTTAAACCCAAATTTTCAGACATAAATTTGATCATAGCACATTCATATGTTATTTATTCACAAAACTGGATTAAGTGAGTATTCTACACATCAGAACAAACAAAACCCCTCAACCAATTTGAAGTTTTACACACTTTTGATTTGATGAACCCTAATTCAAGATTTAGGGTTTTCGAGTTCAAAAGTGAATGAAATCTCAATTCCTTTGAGGTATGTGTTGTATAGGAGGTGTAGAAAAAGTTCTTAGTTTTACCTTATGCGTGAAAACAGCTTGAAATGATGAGCAAGAGGATGACGATTTTTTTTGAAATGGGAGGGAAAAATTATAAGTGTATGTTTGTGTGTGCAGGGGACGGGGTGGGGTGGGTGGGTTTATAAAAAATTGATTTTGACACATTTGGCCCCTTAAGTTTCATAACCCTTTTATTTTTCAATTATAAGTTTTATTAAGCACATAAAGTTTAACATATGGCACACTTAGTCTCTAATGTTTTTAACTAAAATGCCTAGAAACTTATATTTACACATTCACTCCCTAAAGACATAAACACATAACATATAAGGCACAGATAAGCTAAACTTAATTAACTTTCCTTAAAAAATGATATTTTGTTATTGTTTAAAAAGCCTTTTTCCTTTAATCACATTATTATTATTATGAAGAAGATATTTGATATTTTCTCCCCCTCAAACAATGACCCGTTTTCTAGTTAAAGAGCAGTAGTCATTGTTTGAGTGGTCAAATGTACTTGAAAAAGCATTTTCAGATGACTTAATGTTTTATTTTGAAAATCAAACACCAATAAAATAAGATTTCTCTTATTTTCACACATAAGCGCACTGACACGTACACTTATGGTATATATAAAGCACATGTTGTGTTGCAAAGTAAACACAAGCCTTTGCATGGTCATAAATCAGACCATGCCCTAGAATAAATTCCCGTTATGAGGTCAAGTTTTCTTTTTGAACTACTTGCCTTTAAGATGATGACCGAGTTGCTATCTGAAATAATAGCAAGCCATTTTTGGCATGTTTTGAAAAAAAATTAAACTTATGCTCAAACTTCATTTACAACCTCGTATCATTATTAAATGACATTTCTAAGACCATAAATGTTATCGATATTCAGAAGACATGACATTATTACCTTTTTTTTAATTTTTTATTTGGTTTTAATGGTTTTATATTTTTGTATTTTGTTTTTATAAAGGTTTTAGAAAAAGAAAAATCTTTTTGGTTTTTCTTGTTTTTAATATATATACATATTATATACAAGATATTTGAATAGGTACCACCACTATTCTTCAGCTTCATCTGCCAATTGTTTCAGGGTCTCCGGCGTAAAACTTCGCATTCCCAGCTTGTTAATAAGAAATTTAATTCTTTTTCTGCCAAGGGCTTTAGTGAAGATGTCCGCTAGCTGATACTCCGTATTGACAAAGTAAAGCTCTACTACTCCATTTTCAACTTGCTCTTTTATGAAGTGGAATCTGATGTCAATATGTTTTGATAGAGATTGTTGAACATTTTTGCAGCATAAGGCAATAGCACTTTTGTCATCACAGTACATTAGAATTTTGTTGAATCCAAGGTCATAGGCGGTAAGCTATGATCTCATCCAAAGGACTTGAGCACAACAGCCATACAAGGATATATATTCGGCTTTCGTACTGGATATCGCAACGCTTTTCTGCCTTTTTGATGACTAGCTAACAAGTCTATCTCCCAATAATTGCATACATCCAGGTGTACTTCGTCTAGTATCTTGGCAACCTGCATGATCAGCGTCTGCATAAACTGTTAGAGCAATAGAAGAATCCTTTGGATACCAGAGTCCCCTATTAATGGTTCCTCTTAGGTATTTAAAGATTCTTTTTACAGCATGTAAGTGCTTTTCGGTAGGCTTTGCCTGATACCGGACACACATGCATACAACATATGTTAGGTATGGTCTACTGGCTGTGATATACATAAGGGTGCCAAGCATTCCACGATAGTGTGTAGGATCAACGGCTTTCCCTTGTGGATCTTCATCCATTTTGGATTTCTCTACCATGGGAGTATCCACGGGGTCACTAGATTCCATACCATATTTTTTCAAAGATTCAAGAGCATATTTTGATTGGCTAAGAAAGATGCCTCTGGAACTTTGTGAAATCTGAAGTCCTAGAAAAAATGATATTTTGCCCATCATCGACATCTTAAACTTTGAACACGTTATTTTTGAAAATTGGTCACATAGTTCAGGTGTAGTAGACGCAAAAATTATATCATCAACATAGATTTGTACCAAGAGAATATCTTTGCCTTTTCTTCTAATGAACAATGTGGGATCCACGGTTCCTTTAGAGAATTCCTAAGAGAGTAAAAACTTCGACAATAGATCGTACCACGCGCGAGGAGCTTGTTTTAACCCATAAAGAGCCTTCTTAAGCTTGTACACATGATTCGGATTATCTTGATCCACAAACCCATTCGGTTGGCTAACATAAACTTCTTCGCGCAGCATGCCGTTTAAGAATGTCATCTTTACATCCATTTGGTAGACTATCATATTCATGTGAGCAGCAAATGTGAGGAATATTCAAATAGCATCAAGTCTAGCCACTGGACCAAAAGATTCTTCAAAATCAATTCCCTCTTCTTAACGGTAACCACGGGCAACTAATTGAGCCTTGTTTTTTAGAATTACTCCTAATTCATCAAGTTTCACCTTGTAGATCCATTTTAAAGTAATAACCATCACTTTATCTGGACAAGGAATGAGTTCCCAGACTTCAAGACGTTTAAATTCATTTAGCTCCTCTTGCATTGCTTCAATCCAACATGATTGAGTGAATGCGTCTTTATAAGTCTTTGGTTCAACTGATGTGGGGAAAGCATCGTAGTAACAAAATAAGGCTTGTTCATGTAGTTAGAGTCTTGTGGAAATAGGTCTTTCGAGTTCACTGATAATGTTGCCTAAAGGATGATCCTTAGTCCATTTGTTAACATGTTCTGAGTTAGGAGCAGCAGTGTGCACAACAGTGGGAATAACATTCGAAGAAGAAGATTCATAATCATTTTCTGGAATTGGAATGCCAAAGAATGGATCGTTATTCATGTGTCCAATATCTAGGTCGTGATTCTCTTCTTCAACATCGTTAGAAATGATTGGTGATTATGTTTCGGGTGAAGTTTGTGAGTTACTAGCAGATGGTGCATCTTGGTCAACAATTGTTGAGGATGGTGAACCGATTGAAGCAGCGGGTTTTGGAGCTACTGCTTCAATAATTAGAGCAATTACTATAGGGGTTGGGTGATTAACACTTGATGGAGGATTCAGTAATTCATCAAACGGTGTTTGAAACAAAAGACCCCAATCGGTTCTTGAAGGTGGTACAAACGGTGTTGAAGGAGGAGAGTTTGGCACGAGTCCTGAACTGATTGTTGCATGAGTCATTTCATGAAGTGCGGGTTCAAAACTGTTGTGTTTCGATGATTCATCTGGTACGTCGGTTGTAAATTCAAAATGCTTTCTTTGTGGGTGCATAGCCAATGAAAATACCAATATCAACCTTTGGTTGTAACTTACCCAAATTCTCACTATCATTTGTCGGATAGCAAAGTGCGCCAAATACATGGAAGAATGATAAGTCGGAAAGTTTGTCATGTAAAAGCTCATATGGTGTTTTGCCATAACGAAGACGTATAATGGAACGATTTTGGGTATAACATGCAGTAGCAACTGCTTCTACCCATAAGAATAACGGAGCTTTTGCATAAATCAACATTGTGTGGGCAACTTTAATTAGCGTACGGTTACGTCTTTCAACGACACCATTTTGTTGTGGAGAGCGAGCAACAAATGTTTCATAAGAAATGCCAACCTTCTCATAATATTCACGTAAAGTTTGATTAACAAATTCAGTTCCATTATCTGTTCTGATTCGTCAGACAGGTACTTTAAGCCGCACTTGGATCATCTTGAGCAACTTGATTATGAAATCTGGAGCTTCATCTTTTGATCTTAAGCACTTTACCCTTGTAAATCGAGAGTAATCATCAGCAATGACGATGGTATACTTCTTTCCATTAACACTTGCGACACGCATTGGGCCATAAAGATCCATGTGCAAAAGATAAAGTTTTTCTTGGTTGGTGTCTTTAGATTTAGGTTTATGGGGTTTCTTCTTGCTTTTGCCCATTGCACATGTAGAACACAGATGGTCCTTTTCAAATTTTAGCTTAGGGAGACCTCAAACAAGACCGTGTCTAGCTAAATGGTTGATTGCACCAAAGTTTAGATGAGACAGACGTCAGTGCCATAGCCATGACTTAGTCTTTGGGCCTTTGACAAGAGTCATATAGGAGAGGACGCCATCATATCTCTAAGAGACAGAGTATACATATTGTTTTCTTGAGATCCAGTCAATAGATCGACACCTTCAAGATTATGAATGAAGCAGGTGTGTTAACAAAAAGCAACTTCAAGGTTCGAATCACTGAATTGCCCAACGGAGAATAAGTTGTATCCAAGTCTTTCCACGTAGTAAACCCTTGAAATCGTAACATTCCTAATTTGATAATCACCATATCCTAATATCTTTACCACGTAATCATTTCCGAAATTGAGTGTACCCACAAATTTATTGACGAAATTGGTGAGCTGAGAGCGATCTCTGGTCATATGCTTGGAGCAGCCAGAGTCCAAATACCAGAGAACAATTTGGACGACCTGCATTCATCAAGAGAGGAAGAAGGAACATCGAAAACTATGGATCCCCAAGATTTACTAGGTTCCTTTTGTTATTTGTTAGCAGATACAGATTTAAGAACCTTAGATTTACTAACAAGAACATTAGTTTTAGATTTCCTAGGTTTCCTTGAGTAAACCAATGTTACAACAGGCTTAGGTGTTTCATTTTCTAGAGCAGTTGGTTTACCTAAGAGGTACTTCAGTAGTTGTGGTAATCCTAGTTAATGGCATGCATTTCTACTATAGTGAAGGTCGACCCAGTAGGTCTCTGATGTATCCATTATTTTTATAAAAACCTTTCCATGTTGGTTTCCAACTTTTCCTTTGAACTTTGCTTAAAAGATTTAGATTCAGTTACGAGCATTCACATTATTGATAAAATCAAGAAATACACCAAATCATGATTATCAGAAAGAATGCAAACCATTACACTTAACAGCATTTAAGTTCAGAAATTAGCATTAGCTTGGAATGCTGCATATGGCAGTTATTTAGGGTAACAACCTGTTTCTTTATTTTTCAAACTAGATTTAACTTTCCTAGGGTAGGCTTCTACTTTATTCTTCTGAGTACTACTTGGTGTTTGCCGAATCTTATATTTCTTTGTTTTGTCTAAAGGCTGTGATCCGCTAGCACTAGTAGACGGTTTTACTCCTGTAGAAGACAACATAGGTTTGTTAGAAACTAGGTTTAATGTAGAGGCTGTTTTTGTGATTGTGTTTCCTGAGGATGTGACGGGCTCAGTGAATCTAACTCTTTTGTCCTTGTTCTTTGGGGTCACAACCACTAATTTTCCATCAGTATTGTTGACACTCGGGCAGGTTTTACTGATGTGTGTAAGCAACTCCTGAATTAGTTTAGCATACCTACAGGCCGATTCTAAGGAATGATCTAGTGGATATTTTGATTTAACATGTTTAACTAGATCCCTAAGAACTATAGCTTCTTCTTGAGTGTGCTTAATATAGGCAGAGTGAGCTGTCTTTTTATTCAACAATTTAGGGGTTATTGGTTCCACATCAATCTTAAGCATCTCTGGATCAATAGTGTGTTTCGTAACAACATTATCAACTAGAGCTTTTCCTTTAAGTTTCCTTAAGTCATCCTTGAGAGCTGTAATTTCCAAAACTTTTTCCTGAAGACTAGCATTTAAATTAGAGATTTCCATAGACTTTAGATTGACTTGATTAATTAAATCATCACATTGTTCTTTTGATCGAATACGTGCTGGTTTAATCGAGTCATAAAGTTGCTTATAGGTCTGTTTCAAATGCTTATTCTCAGCAATAAGCTTCGACACCCTATGATCCAATTCAATATTTATTGTTTCAATCTCTTCTAAGTCCTTTTTAATCTTATCCTCATTCATTTTTCCACTTAGAGATTTAATTCTCTCTTTCAACTTCTTTATGACCGTGTCTTTCTCTTGGGACTGAGCTTTCAATTCATTTAATTCAAACAATTGATCAAAACTTGGAGCACTTTGATTTGAAACAGAATTGTCCCTTTGAAAAATTTCTTGATTAAGTTGAGTCAACTTCTAAAGAGATGCAATGTTTTCAAGAGTGGTATAACTTCTGAACAGTTTATCGTAAATCTCTTTTTCAACCAAATACTTTTTGTTTGAGAGCTCAGTCTCAAGTTCGAGACACATTTTACATTAATGCATATTCACAGAAGCATTATCTACAAAAGAATTCATAATTATGTTCACAGTATCTTTGTTAATGACTTGTTCCAAGAGTCGTTCGTTCTCGTTTAAAACTTGATTCATTTTAACTTCAAATGTTTTTGACTCTAAACGATGTTGTTCCATAGCTTGTTCTATTTGATGAAAGACGTTTTGGACTTTAGAAAGTTCCAATAACTTAATTGATTGAATTTTGTATATTTAAAAATTAAGTCCTTCAAAGCTTTTACAAATGGAATTATTTCATCCCTAAAACAAGCTTTTGTATGTTCAAACCCCTACGAGCACTCAGTAATAGCTGTGGCCATGGTTCTTTCTTTAACAACCACATCAAAACCAGCAAGATGGTGTTTAAGTTTTTTCAAACCCGTATTAACCATGCTAACTTTAAGAAGTTCTTTTGGAACCTCAACTTTGGTGGGTCTACTAGAAGGAGTGGGATTGGAAGAATTCATAGAATTCTGAGACCAAAAGACTCGTTCAGCAGATAATTCAGTTTGTGTAACAAATCATGTTTCAAAATCTTAAGAAAGTTGGTTAAGAACAACATAATCAACTGGTGTAGTATTAACTTTCTTTTCTAACATCATTGGATCCTTTTGTTTTAAAATCATTTTTGAACGACTCTCTTTAGCAAGCATTAAGTTCTCTTCGGAGTCAAGAATCACAATTGCACTAGTATTCTTAATGACATTACCATCATAAAGCTTTGGTTCTAACTGTTGAACTTTCTTTAGATAGAAAGGATTTTGAAAACCTAGAGATTGTTTAGTGGTATGATTATAGAAAAACTGAGGTTTTGTCAACATGTGAACAGTTTGTGCAGATTGATCTCTTTTAAAAACAATATTATCTAGCTGTTTGATCTTCTTTTCTAAGGTAATCTCCCTATCAATATTTCTAGATTCTTCTTTCTTAAAATCATTTTTGAGAAGAGTAACCGTTTGCATTAAAGATTCATTTTCTTTTAAATGTTTTAAAAGAGTTTTTTTAAGACGATCAATCTCAATAGACTATGCACTTGAATTTGAAACGTTATCATTACTCTTTAAATCAATATTTTGTCCTTCTTTCAAAACTTTAGCTTGTTCCTTATATCTTTCAAGCTCAACAGTTAAAGTATCATTGACACTTTTATTGTCCATATTTATCTTGGTACAATTAACTACTTGGGGTTTCAGTTGGTCAATCACAGATAATATCAGTGCATCTTGTTGTGCAGAAGAGTTAGAATTCTGAATAGCTGCTTGTTGTGATTCAATCACATACTAAGAATAAGGAATAATATTGCTATCACTGGTTATTTTAGTCTCTAAATGGTTCATAACATTCGACTGTTCAAAAGATGGCATCGCTGCTGCACCAGCTTGGATTAATATGTTTTATTATTTACATTATCGTGATGGTGTACCTCAGCGAAGGAATTAGACACTTTAAAGAGATAATTAGCATGAGAGAATACTTTAGCGTGTTGAGTCATCATAATTAGAGTCATTTGCATCCAAATCTTTCTATATCTGGTTGATAAGCAGCATTGTAAGTAATGACATTCTTGTGTGGCTTGACCTTCTAGAATTCATGGATCTGCCAAAAATGCTAGTTCCTCCTCATGTAGAATTTGATCATTTGCTTGAGCTTGTACCAATAACACTTTATCCTTAAACCATGAATCATCCCGTTTCCTCTTAGGCTTAGTGCACTGTTTGGACATGTAGCCTTCCCCTTTGCAGTTGTAACAAATAACATTCCTTTGTTTCCTAGAATTGCTTCCACTTGCTCTTGGAGTGTATGTCCTTGTAGTACCCGCAGCAAAAGAAGTTTGTCTCTCCTGAATTAGCTGTAAGGTCACTCTTCCATCATTAATAGTGGCTTGTTGCCTAGGATTTGAAGAATTCCTCAGCTGGTTATTGTGAGTCCCTAAATGCATAGATCTTTGTAGCCTATGAAAGATGATAGCCAAGATGTATAAATACAACTGACTATATAGAAACACTGATTATGAATACAATATGTTGATGCGGAATCTCAACACAAGTATAAGGAAAAACATGTATATATAAATAACAACTTTTATTAATCTGATTGAACTATTACAGATTACTATCTGTTTGAGGTTTGATATTTGCTATGAGATATCTTAAGGACGGTCTTCTAACTATGCCCAAGGGGATCCTTTTATAAACTAAGGATAAACCCTAACAGAACAGGCTTACAAAACGCATACTTATCTTTTCCTAAGATATCTCATACACATCTCTTAAACGGTACTAACTATTGTCTAACTAACGTTAGTACTCTAATCGATAGTACTTACATTTTGTATGTCGGTATAACTATAACTAACAGTACTAATATTGGTACTGTCTGGTACTAATTACTAAAACATAATTCCTAACTATCCTCCCTTAACATGGAATGTTAATTGTTTAACTTCCATGTTTGTTGTTTTTTTCTTTCTTCAAATTTATCTTCTTCTTTAAACCCTTAGAGGATGTATCCAAACACTCTTATCATTTCTTGATCTTGTAAACTCTATCCTTCTGCGCAGCTACTTTGTCTTCTCAGAAACTCAGCTACATCTTTTTAAGCAACAATCCAACTAAGTTGGCTTTGTAGTTTTTGCAAAACTACCGCCATTAAACGGATTTGATGTTCCTTTTACCAGTAGCCGTTTGCTCTGGGATATTAACTTCATTTTTCAAAAACATGGTGAGTTAATTCATACAGTTTTTTGGATAAACTGTCAACATAATGGATTTAATTTGTCTTTACCAAATTTTTTTTTTTTTTTTTTTTTTTTTACCGTTTGACTTTTGGACTAACAATGCTTCATTGTAATAACATGAGTGCTTTGAAAACCATATAGTTTTAGCAAAACTACTCAAGCTACTCAACATATTGATTCGATTTTAACTTGAAACTGTTTGATCATGGACTAGCCAACTCTTTACCACAGAAGCAAGGTGAGTTGATAACTTTTGGTAAATTGTCAACATAAACGGATTGAGAAGTCATTTACCACAAGCGTTTGGCTTTGGATAGCCAGTTCTTATGCCTGTTAATTCATGGAGAACTGATGACCATTTGTTGTGTGGTAGGATTAGCCAACATACAAACCTTCTCGCAATCCCATCAATCTTCTCTGAGATTCTAACTTCTGTAAGTATCTCTGACATATTTAATCAACTTCCAATTGCCATAGTACTCTCTTCTTCAGACTCTTAATCTCAATTTCAGCATATGCTTTAGACTTCCTTTCTCAAAGGATACTTCTTCTCTACCAGCATATGGATGACTAAACCTGTGTCAGTCACTAAAACATGTACTCCTAAAGAACCATGCAACTTCCAACTCACAAAATCTCAAATCTTGCTGTGCATTCCAAAAATCTCTTTTTCATCATCTGGATTGAACATTCCATCAAATCTCCCAAAGTACTTTGTCATAAATTCAGGCATCTCATCTTGGTATTTATCCATTACTAGTTGATACACAGCATTCAGATCTTCTCTATCAAATATGGACAATAATGTCGTCAAAGTACTAAAATATCTTTTCTGTCTATTACTCCTAATCACCACATTTAAATTAATCTCCTCAAGGTGTTCAGCTTGATCAGTTTGTGGTTTAGCTCTAAGACATTCAGTCTTTTCTTTGATTGGATATTTTCTGTCAAGAATTTCATAGTTCTTTCTTCTTTTTCTTCATCTTGACTATAGTTAACATACAGATCCAGTTCATCAATATCTCTTGTCACTATCATCTTCAGAAGTGTTTTGATTATATCTTCTTTTCCTTGATGCTTCATTCTTTTTCCTTAGTAAGTACCAAGGTTTTTTTTTTTAAGAGCTATCTTCATCTTTATTTCCTCCTGAACTTTTCTTTGCTTTCTTCCTTTGTCACTTCACTTTTAATAAATCAACTCTCTTTCTCATTCCTCTTCTTGATCATCACCTTTCATCTTTAGCAGACCCAATAAGATGAAATCTATTGACTCTCTTAATCTTCTCATACAAAGCGTGCACTTCCTCAAACTTCTTGATTTTCAGTTCAGCATGCTTGAAGTTTCCTACATGTTTTAAGTAGGTCATCATTTGATTTCTTAATTGATTCTTGGTTAGCGGTATGTTTTCTATAGCTTTGTTCTTTTGCTGAGCGAGGAATTTCTTTGAGCAGTAATTATGTCATGAGGGACTTGCTCGCTTTCTTCTATTGTAAATTGCTCTCTTTCTTGTTCTTGAAGTTCTCTCAGCAAGAAGTCTATCTGCTCGATCTTGGACCTTTATTTCATCTAAGTTTCTTATAAGTGCTTCATTGGCAGCTTTTTCTTCTGCTATACTGTTTCTTTCCTCTTCAGCTTCCCACTCTTCTTGTATTTTCCTTTCCATCTCTTCATCACTTTCAAGCTGTTTAAACTTTTTCTCAGCTTCAGGTATACTTCTAGATTCATTCATCCTCTTCAATTTTCATTCTTTCCTTTGTCTTATGGAGCAATTTTTGGAAGAGGCTTTAATGTGAGAAGTGATCCTTGTAGACAGTAGGCCTATGGTCTTTCAGTTCTTCAACATCCTTCACTCTACACCGTTATCTTTTTCTTTAGAAACAAACTTTTGGCTTGACTCTTGTTGAGGAGAACTTTAGCTATTGTTTCTCATCTCCAAATATAAAGAAGTGGGTGGTTGAGTGCTTGAGTAGCATTTCTCCTGCAGTTGATCTTCAGTACTTTTTTTTGCCCATCAGTACTTTCACACTTTCTCTTTTATTACCTTCTTTTTGCTCTTTCAGTACCTTCATAGATTCTTCAGTACCTTCATTTTTTCTCTCAGGACTTACTCATTTGTGCTCTTTCTGTACCTTCAATAGTTCTATCAGTATTTCAATTTGTTGTCAGTACTAAACTTTGGGTCCGTCAGGTATAAATAGTGGTGCTGTCAGTTATACTTTTTCAAAGTCAGTACTAACTCCTTCCTTATCAGTACTAAGTACTTCTTCAGTACTAAGTGCATTCTCCTTATATCTCTCTTGTCTTCACTTATATTTTCTTGTCCTCCACTTCAGCTTTGAGCATTCTCTTGTGTCCATGTGATCAACTGTATCTTTAGGAATTCATTCAAACAGAGGACTCTTTAATGCATGATTCACCTTTGTAAAAACTTCCTCCTTGTTTGGATACAGACTCTTTGTGCATATTATGTTTCTTTGAGAAATCTTGCCTTGGGTATCTTTGCTTGACTAAAAACACTTTTTTAGTATTTCTTAGGGGGTTTGATGACAGGTTTAGCTTGCTTCTTGAGATTTGTGATCTGAGCCTTCAAGGCTTGTATTTCCTTGGCCTGATCTGAAACCTATTTACATAAAGATAGACAAAGATCATAGACACCTTGGATGGTCATGTCACCCTCATTCCCTGAAAGGGATTTATCACTGGATGAATGACCTCCGAGATTCTCACCAGAAGATTCTAGGATAGAACCAAGAATATTAGTAGTGGGTGAAGGTCTAGGGGAAAGGTGAGACTGGTGCTCAATAGGTACCTCACTAGTTTGAGCAGGGGATGAGTTAGTCTGTGGCTCATAAGGTACTTCACTAGTGGAAATAGGGGATGGTGTAGGTTGTGCTTCAGATGGTCTTTCTGAAGAACCACCCTCATCCTGAGTTGGTTGGACCAACATTGTGGCAAACAAAGGGGTTACTTTCCCTGAGAAATGCTTACCCTTCTTAACCATGAAAGAAAAAACTTTACTAGTTAAAGTATTTATAGGAAAATGATCTAAAGGTACAGACACATCAACTAGTTGGTTACCTAAAAAGATAGAAATAAAACGTGGGTACATAACAAATTTTCTTCTTTGATCGAACTGGGCTAAGTCATTACCATCAAAAATTAGTTTAGAAAAATAATATTTCTGATGAGAAGTTAAACATATGACAGCAGTGGCAATGTTAGTAGGAATTTGATCCAAGAGGTACTTTTGGAACTAAGACAATGATTAATTGATGGAATAAAACCTCATTGGGGTAAAACAAAGCTTTTTTAAAATGTTAACATGTTTAAATCCCCTCATACCCCATTAGCTGTATAGCATCAAATTAGCTAGATGCGGTAGGGAGTCTATCCATCTGCAATCATCAAAATGAGATCACTTTTATTGTTGCCTCAGACGATAGACACAGACTTGCACTGCTTTGGGCAGTAATGTGCCTAACCATTGTTGATTGTTTTGGACTTAGCAGACGTCTAAAACTGTTTCAAAAATGTAGTAGATACTATAGGACTTACAGTGAGAGCATGATGAATGTAACTTCGCTTGAGAAAATCTATGATTTCGTGAAACTCGGCATTCCCTTTAGACTTCTCCAAGTATGCAACCATGTTATGTTTCGAACAGGATTCAAGAACAGCCATTTTACTTGAAATAGAGATCGTCGTTAAGAAAGATATTAGGGATTGTAAGTGCGAATGTAGTTTAGAGAGAGAATGCGTACGAAACTGCGCAATTTGAAAATGGCTTTATTTAGGTTTAGGAGACCTAATTTCAAGTAAAACGTTTCAATTTCTCACTTGGTACCTCGTACGGTATTTTTCTTTAACATCTCTTAAAGCAGGTTCACAAACCTTTGACCCAGCGGGGGTGGAACTTTCTTTGCACTGGCTGGGTACTAACTTTGTCCAACCAAAGAAAGCACATGTAGGTTAGAGAGTGATTCAGTTACCATAGTAAAAACTAACTCTGATCAACAACTCTCTATAACTCTTTTAAACTCTAGAAATACATGACCTCAAGAAATACTTCACTTTGGTTATCATGTTTCTCTTTTAACAAACCTTATACAACACAGCATTTTACCTCTTTAACCAATGCAGATTATGGATTACATCCAATAGTATACAAACCAAGAACTGAAACCTGCTTACATCAATGCCTTGGTGAGTAAATCAGCTAACATTGTCATCAGTGTGGATTTTAAGCACCTGATTGGGAGTTTCTTTGCAATATGCTTCTTGTGAAATGGTGCCAATAGCAATGTTGCATTCGTCTTGGAATGATATACTGGATTTATTTACATTGCAAATGGTGCTCTATTATCAATGTAGTATTTTTTTGTGTTAATGAAGTCTGGACCCATAGTGTAAATTTGATTTGAATCACAAAACTTGCCCACAGAAGCTTGCAGCAGAACATATTCTGCATTATTGTACGATGAAGTAGCCACAATGTGTCTGCTTATTTGCATGCAAGAATTGAGTATCCTGCAAGATCTTGACAACCTCCTGTTGTGGTTTTCCTGTCAAGATTTGCTCCAGCTCGTCACTATATGAGTAGGATTCCAGGTCAAAATGGAAGCATCTTGGATACCAAAGACCCGTTGGTTTTCCTTTAGGTACCTAAAAATTCTCTTGACATCACTTAGATGGGAAGTCTTTGGAGTTACCTAAAACCTAGAACAAGCACAAACTGCAAACATAATGTCAGGTCTAGAAGCAGTCAAGTACATTACAGAGCCAATCATGGACCTATAGAGATGGACATCCACATCACTAGCTTCCTCATCCTTGACTAAAGTCTTCTGAGTCTCAATTGGTGTACTAGCAGTCTTTACATTTGCAAAGTCAAAATTCTTCAGGATTTCGGGCAACTATTATCCTGGACTAATAAAAGATACCGTCAGGCTTCTGTTTGACTTGTAATCAAGAAAGAAAGTGAGCTCTCCATTGAATCATCTGAAATTGACTCTTCCATTAATTGCCTCAACCTTATTCACACCAAGAATCTTCTTTGTTGACAATGATGTTATCATACACATAGACTTGAACAAGTATGTATCATGGTTGTCTTTCTTTAGGAAGAGAGTTTTGTCAAAGGTCCTTCTGTATCCATTCATCAACAACGAAAGTAGATAAGTAGCATAACCAGGCTCTGGGGAGTTGATATAGCCCATAGAGAGCTTGTATAACTTGATACTTTCTTAGGATATTTAGGATCTTGAAAACCTGGTGGTTGAGACACATATACCTCTTAATCAATTTTCCCATAAAGGAAGGCACTTTTCACATCCATTTGATAGACTACAAAACCCATATATGAGGCAAAGGCTAAAAAGATCCTTATGGCTTCCATGTCTTGCCACATCTGAGCAAAAACCTCATATAGTCTATCCCATTCCTCTTGCCTATGGACCTATGCATACTAACCTTGGCTTTATTTTCTGACAACAACTAACTCCTTTTATCCTTCTTGTTTTGATAAACCCACTTTGTAAAAACCCCCCCTGATAGGGGCCCTTCTTCCCATGAGGCAAAATTACTAAGGACACAAACCTTTGTATCCAAAACTACAACATTTCTTCTTGCATAGCATCAACCCACTTTCATCTTCAAGAGCTTCTGAAATCTTCTTGGGTTCATGTTGAGACAGGAAACAAGCAAATAAACAATGATGAAAGTCCTTATGGTTAGTTCTCTTTTGCTTTTGAACATAGCTAACAAAAGCACGAGAATCCAGAACTTGTATTTACTATGTTCTTGTTTGTTATGATGAGTTTGGGATCTCCTAGATATGTGCTCTAGGATGTAGTGGGTAAATCCTTGATGTGGGAATAGGACTAACATTTACAACAGTTTCTAAGTTTGTGACAGTCAGCCAACTCCCCTATATCATAGATGAAGTAGTGAAATATTACCATCAGTGGAATTTTGATAGATATCCTCAAGTGGAGGTATTTCTGAATCATCTTCTTCAAAATGTGTTGGATCATCAAGAGAGAGTCCCTTATAAGGACTGGCAGTACTAACTGGTATACTAGCAGTATTAAGTGGATTAGTACTGCTAGCTTTGGCTGATGTGCTAACAGTACTAAAAATGTTAGTACTGCTAGGCTTAGCAGCTCCTTCTTTTATAACCAAGGTCTAAAATCTTTTTATGAGAGCTTAGTTTCCTCATAACTTCCTTTTCTTGATCTTAGTCTTTAAAGGTCATCATAATGACTTTTATTCCTCTCTGGGACCTGCTTCATTATCATCAGTTGTTTCTGTCTGAGTATTTGTGGAAGAATAAGAAGGCATTATTGGCAGCTACAAACAGTTTGTGGAGCAGATTCATCTTCTTTTTCAGAATCCTCTGCATCAATAATGTCTTTTGTACCTGCATTTTGGTTAGCTTCTTGTTGACCTGCATGTAGGTTAGCTTGATTCTCTTATCTAACAGGATGATAATTCATAGAATCAATTAAATAATCAAGATCAAAAAGCCAAGTTAGACCTTTTCCTGCAACATTTGGTTTGTTTTCTAAGAAGGTGATGTGCAGGTTTTCTTCAACTCTTTTGGTTTCTAAATTGTATACTCTAAAAGCCTTGCTTTGTAGAGAATACCCAACTAAAAATCCCTCATCTGATTTTCCAGCAAACTTGCCCAGGTGGTCAATGGTATTCAAGATGGTCACATGGCACCCAAAAGGTCTTATATAACTTATAATTGGTATCTTACCAGTTAAAAGTTCATAAGGTGTCTTATTATGAGGCTTGGTCACTAATACCCTGTTTAGAACATAACAAGCAGTAGCAAACTCTTCAGCCCAAAAAGTGTTAGGTAAAAATGAATCTGCAAGCATGGTCCTAGCAGCCTCAATTAGGGTCCTGTTCTTTCTCTCAGCAACTCCATTTTGTTGTGGAGTTCTGGCATTACTGTATTCCCTCTTGATCCCCTTTGACCCACAGAATTCAATAACATCCTTGTTTTTAAATTCTGTACCATTATCACATCTAATGGTTTTAACTTTTTGATTCAATTGGTTCTCTATCTGTCTTATAAAGTCCTTAAGGATTGCACTTGTTTCATCCTTAGTTCTTAAGAAAAATACCCAACTAAACCTGCTAAAATCATCAGTGATTACAAGGCAATAGGTCTTATGGTTTAAGCTCCTGACAGATGTAGGTCCAAACAAATCCATATGAAGAAGTTGTAAAGAGTGGCTAATAGAGCTTACTGTTTTGGCCTTATAGGAGGCCTTGTGTTGCTTTCCTTTCTGACAAGCAACACAAGTGTGGTCATTTTGAAAAATCTTTGAAGGTAAACCTCTTACAAGGTTTCCCGGTTTTCTTGGTCTCGCGTGTTTTCGTCCCTTGGTGTATTTATATCATTTATAGATAGGTTTTGAGGGGTAAGTTCGCGCGAACCACAAGCCAAACCTCCTAAAGGAACAATGTTCTCTAAATTGAAACTGTACATATTGTTTTGTCTAGGGACTTTAAGTAATATTTGATTTTCATCAGGTAACTTAAAATCAGGAGACAAAACAAGACATTCAGAGTCAATAAACAGAACCTTGTTCTTTTTGTCACACATTTGTGACACAGAAAAGAGATTGAAATGCTGAAGTTCTTTCACAAAGCACAAATCCTCAAAATCTAACTTACCAGTTTTTATTTTCCCTTTACCAGTGATATAACCTCTACTACCTCCAAAAGCAACAGGGCCACCATTAAAGTCTTGAAATTCATCAAGGTAGGCCTTGTTCCCAGTCATGTGCCTGGAACATCCACTATCAACAATTCCTTTATTCTTTAGAGCTCTATGTGGATAATCCTGCACAATGAAAGAAAGAGATTAGATTCTCTTAGGGACCCAAGCCTGTTTGGGCTTGAGTCTGCCTAGTGGATCTTTGAAAGTGTAACATTTTCCAAGACTGGATCCACTATTGTATTTGGATCCACCATGGTATCTTTGTGGTCTCCAATTACAACCTGCTGAGGGCTTAACAGCAGTTTCCCTTTTTCCCCCAACAGTACTAACTGCATTTACCTTAGCAGTATTAAACTTTTGATTTGAAAAATCTGTTCTAAGTACTGTTGTCTTTTTGAAAGGTCTTGAGGATGATGAATGAGTTTTATAAAAAACATTTGCTGGTCTAACTCTATTCACATTGGGCTTAACAGGTTTTTAAACTTTATGGCATGAAAGTACTAGTTAGTACTGACTAGTATGTTAAAACTTGGCCTTAGCTGTCTAAAATTTTAGTCCCACTAGTTTCTAGCCAGTATTAACTGGAATTATTCAGTTCTAGTAGTACTGTGGAGGAAACAAATTGGTTTTGTTTATTTCACTCTTTGCACATTATTCCAACCATTGTTTAACTCAGCTTTTCTTGCCATCCTCTTCTCATGGAAATCACAATCTCTAATTAAATGATTAAGACTACCACATACAAAACATGCTCTTACAGTAAACCCATACCCCAACTCTGTCTTATCAACTTTAGGTTTTTGACTATGTGTGTATTGATTCTTAACAGTTTCC
This sequence comes from Tanacetum coccineum, assembly GCA_026074375.1. Lineage (NCBI taxonomy): Eukaryota > Viridiplantae > Streptophyta > Magnoliopsida > Asterales > Asteraceae > Tanacetum > Tanacetum coccineum. The sequence goes on along the minus strand of BQNB010020027.1, from coordinate 32,926 downwards.
CTAGGAGTTTTTACTTGCTTATTAGCAAAACTAGGTGTTTCTTGTTGTTTTGTTGGTATAGACACACACTCATCTTCACTATCTGATTCATACTCCTCAATGATAGGAGCATCAGACCAGACCTTAGGTTGACATTCTACATTAGATTCATTGACAACTGGTTCAGACACTAATTCAGAGGGTTCTGTACTAATGTTAGATTCACAGGTATCAAAATCACTTGATTGTGATTCAGATTCACTAGGTTGAGTCTGTTTTGGACCATATGTAAACTTAGAATCATCTATTTCTACATCAGGTCCTGAAGGCATGTAATTTCCTGTCATGGGTGGGGGTACAGCATGCATTCCCTCTGCTGTAACAAACCTATCATACAAAGGTTGGTTTTCTATCTCACTCTCTTTATTCATAAAAACACTCTGCAACACTTCATTTTCATAACTCAAAATACCATCATATCTGTGATCCCCATACCCCAAGAAAGCCCAACTGCTCATTAGCACTCATTTGGGTATTTAGCAGTTTCCCTAGATTCTTAGATGAAAAGAATTATGCCATTTTTTTCTACTTAGCTTTAATCTTCTTTTTCTTTTTGAGCTTTCTTTTTTACTTAATAATTTCTTATGGTATGTGAGAACATCTGTTTTATCATCTAAATCTATTTTCATAAACTTTATCTTTTGTTCATACCAAAGTTGTCCTTGTTGATGAGCAACTAACTGTGCTTCAACTTTCTTAAGACCTTGAGAATATGCCTTTATTTCTATGCTTGCATCACTTAGTTGTTCTCTCTGAGCATCATATAGTTTTTTAAGATTAGCATAAGACTCTTTACACTTATTTGTACAAGAAATTACCTCTGTGTCTGAGTCTGAGCTGTTGCAAGCCATCAAAGCATAATCTTCCAATATCTGAATGATTTGTCCAATCCACACCTTCTCCATCAATTGTCACCCAATGCTTTAGAATCCTCCTTATGTACAGTTCTGCCCCATTCCTTATTCCAGAATTCCATGCATTTCTCCTCCTGTTATCTTGAGTTCCTTTTGATTTACACTCTTCTCGGCAAAATGCTCCTGTTTTGTGGCAATTATAGCATTCCACTTTGGTTTTATCAAAGCCAGAGATGAGAGAGATGAGGAGAGCATCAAATTGTAGCTTTCTACCAGTCTTCTTGTAAAACTTTTTCATTCTCATTGAGATCATGGCCACTTGCCACTTTAAGTCCATTTCTTCAAGATCATATTCATCAATCTGTTCCAAGTCCTCATGATCCAGTTGAGGGCAACTTGATTGATTAGCAAGTAATGAGTATGATGAAGTTTGTTCATACTTTAAGTTTTGACCAGAAAGATTGGGAACACAATAAGCGGTTACTAACTTTCATTAGTACTGCTAGTGTTCTCCAGAGACAAAAGCTACATTTTTGCGGGCCTAGAGGGATGATGGCAGTTGAGTAGAGGCCTTTATTCACTCTGAAGACTCTTAGATTATTGTATAAATCATCAAAGCTTAGAGTGTCTACCCCTGGTTTGGTCCTCATTATCAAGGAAACTTGTGACCAGGCAGAAGGTAGAGATCTTAGAAATTTTTGATTTGCATCCTCAGTAGTAACACATTGCTCCTGGAATTTTTTCTCTACTGACTCAGGAGACTTTGGAAAACCTGTCATAGCCTTTGTGACGCCCCTTCTGTGTGGATTATTTAGAATCCTTCAAACTGTTTGCTTCAAGATATTACTATGCATTTTCTTGGTTCATCTCATTTCCACCAAATCTAGATTTGATGGCAACGCATCTCTTTTGCATCTGTTCATCTTATAGGAACTTAGCAAGATGATCTTCTGGTAGGGCCATAAGCAAGGTGGTCCTTGCTTTTCTCTCTCTTTCTCTTGCTACAATCTCTTTTGCAGTTCTAGGAGGCAAAACTTTAATTTGTCCTGATGTATCTGTAGTGATTGATACAGGACCATTCCCATTTTGTATAACCTCCCAGATTGGTAAGTATGTACTGGGCAGATAGATGCTCCATTTTTCATAGGCCCATATATCATATTCTTCTTTTTTTATGGACAATGTTTTTATATTTTTGGTTTTTCTTTTGTTTTTATATGATAATTATACTAATAAAAGAAAATGAAAAATATTTTTGTACTTTTTATATTTTTATAGAAGAAAATATTCACAGATTCAAACACAAATTGTCAAACGTAACGATAATCGTTTTCAGCCTCCCCGGCAGCGGCGCCAAAAATTGACTCGTCAATAATATATATATATATATAATATATAAGCAAACACTCAACCAATTACCTTTGCACAAGGAATGGTTAAAAGTTCACCAAAATAAAATATATATGTAGCCGGAAGTATGATTCCCGGGTCGTTTTGTCCCAACGAGGCTTGAATGGAAAATCGAATGACGGAGTGATGATTGATGTTTGAATATGACAAGGATATGATGAGTTTTCTATTTCTACAAGTTAAATATGCAAAAACGATTAAATAAAACCTAAAAACGAAAGCTATATAACTTGAATCCTAAAACGGGCACGAAAAACGAGGGCTAAAAACCTAAATTTTTGAGAAATTAATCCTACAGAAACTTTTATATTTTTCCTACGAAATATATGAAAAAAGAAAATTTTAGAAAAAAGATTTATATTTTTCTGATTAATATTTTATTTTTTATGATTTTTTAAAGATTTAAATGATTAAAAACTATAAAAATAATCCTAGAGCTAAAAATATTAACCTAAAATTTTTATAAAAATTACACTAAGTGGAGAAAAAGTGCAGAAATTTAACAAAATTAAAAACAGCTCATATATGGGGATTGATTGTTGCTCGATATATCGATGAAGTGTCTAAGCTAGGCTGGAACCTTTGCTAAGAGAAGAAAAAAGACAACTAGTAGAAGAGTGGTGAGATGAAGAAATGTCATAATGTTGTCTGTAGAGGATTAATATCATACCTAACTCTTAGCGTTGCTTTTAGAGTTAGGTAAATCTATCTCGCCAAACTAATAAGAGTTAGAGTCATTATGTAAGCTGAAGGAACAAGCAGATAAGGAAACACAGAATTGAATAAAGAAAGTCCATGCAATAGCACAAAGCGGTAAGGATATTGGACCTAAACATGTATCCCTGAGCTTTCTAAAGATAGAATAGAAGGAAAATCAGGTGAACGATGTGGCTTTTAGATCCATCTACAATAAAAAAGAGTGCCTCTTAGGAGTAGCTTCCACTCATCTAGTCTGCTTAGTATTTAAAGTATCGCAAGAGTTTGCTGACATTTATCTGGCTAAAGCTCTCAAAGAGAAAAATATTCTAGTAGAAAGACACTGTTCCACGTAGGATAAGACAACCTTTTTGGTAGCTTGTGGCTAAGTTAATGGTCATCTTGGCGTGGATCTACTTTTTTATACACAAGGGTTCCTTAAATGAGTCTACAGGTCTTCGTCTTGCTTTCTCTCGCAAGTGAAGAACTGCGTACTAAAAACCAGCGCGTGTTACGATGGATTGGATAAAAGGACATAGTTTTAATGAATAATCTTAATGGAGAGAAGACAGGCTGATGTGAAAAGACTGGTGATGCATGATGGATGAAGGCGATGATCATATCAGTGATACTCAAGATGACCCGAACTGAATCTAATGAGGATGAAATCTATAAGTATAAGATTCGTGTGCCTAAAGATGAGGATGAAGAGATGTTAAATGATGAAAATTCAAAATCTAAGAAAGGTGGTGAAGAAGTTTCTAATGCGGCCAAAGCAGATGCTGAAAAGATTTTAGATGTAAAGGATGACGCCAAGAAAGCTGAACTTCCTCCAATAATCTCACACTTATCTGTATCTTCAGGCTTTGGTGATCAATTTCTTAAACTTTCCTATGATTCTTCTTTAGTTAGTACTGTTAAGGATTCTACAAATGCAGAGATCAACTCATTATTAGAAGTAAATGATACAGTTCTAGAATATGACCCGTCTACATATCTACAGTCTTCATGCGTTGCAATGTACTCTTTATCTTGAATTCTAAGCCCGTTTTGTTCTCACAACAGGTTCACAAGAATCTCCTTCAATACAGCTTTAACGGCAACTTGCGTATACACCTTACCTCCCTCAAAAATGCTGTCTCCACCACAACCACCTAATATCATCTCAACAAACAATCAACACAATTCTCCATCAATAATTTTCACAAATGATGCTTCTGTTTTCAATCATCACCACTACATATTCTTGATATCTGATGCATCTCTCTGCTGTTTAGCTAAGAATGAGTTGAGTAATTAGGAATAAAAGATTTGTTTGGACATAGTAAAATAGATCTCTCTACTAAGCTTCTTGCCTGCTCTCAAGATACAAGTTCCAAACTATTGTAGAAGATTATTCATGGATTAGGAGTTGGAGATGTCTTTCAAAAGGAAATGCAGAGAAATAAACACACGGTTGTTTCTTATTCAGAAATATTCTGCAGTATCTCCTGATTTAACCAAGAACGACACCAACAGTTGATCAAGGACAAGAATTCTACAGGAAAAAAGTCCTTTAGATTATTCTCCAAGATTAAGAAGGTACAAGCTGATAGAAGACAACAAATGCTAAAGTAATTCACTATCAAGTCTAAGACAAGGACAAACTCTCGAAAGACTAATGATCTGAAAAGGAAGTGCTCTGTATCATCCATGATATGCAAACAAGGTCCTTCAACAGAATCCTGCTAACCTATAGGCTTGTACCAGGCACTCATAGAAGCATTTATTAATAGATGAAAATGCAATGGAAAGGGAGTGCTCGTACAGTAAAGACCACAAAGAGAAAGCATGATGGGTGATGTTCGTAGATGTGATAGAAGAACCAATCTAGTAACAACATGTTACAACAAACCAGTGCGTTTAAAGAAGACAAGGAGGAGATCAGGACCAATGGCATGTCAGACGTTCTCTCCAAATAAGCCATTGGTTGCTGATGTGATGTCGGTGTAGGTCTTAATTGTCAATATTCATTTGATTATCAAGTTTGTCATTTATATTTAGCCGACAAACCTTAAACAATACAACACTTTTACCGAGCTGTGTTTCTGAGTCAAGAGGAGTTTCGCGGTAAGTAGCGGTGTCAAACACCTAAGATCCCTGAACCGTGGACCATTAGTCTCATTATTCTAGCGGTATTTTAGTTAGTCTATTTACCTGGAGGTAAACCGTTAGTTGTATTCTATGCTACGTATGTCTAATGATATGAGGGTTTTCTCATAGCCATGAGAGAATCCGACCCAGTTTCGGTGGAAACACAATATCATTCTAATAGACAATAACACAAAAGAAGATATATCTAGAAGATAGAATAGCACGGTTAAAAGCAAAATTGGTAAAAATATGTATTAGCCATATTAAATCCGGGTTCACTGTTAGATTTTGTTTGATTCTTTATGTGCAATGATTTACTTATCCTCGGCGGCATATCAATTCTTAGAGACTTAGGCGAGACATCATCCTAAGACCTAGCACCACAAAAAGACTCACTGTCGCCAATTAAACGCATTCCGCATAAAGAATCCTTTAGCTTTAATTATAACGTTCTCATTGGGAAGGATAAGCCAATGGTGATCATGTTAAAACCCTATTACCCCAACGGGACTTTTACCCACTTATGGTTGATGGTATGTTTTTTATATATGGTAAGTCCACTATTCCAATCTTTATTAGTTAAATAAAAGATCATGATTGCTAAAAATAAACCGGGTCAATCCTAACCGGTCCAACTAAGCTCATAATTCAAAGACAAAGACATAATGTTATTTGTGATCTTATTGGTCCAGTAATATGAAACACGATATGGAGAGCTATCCTGATATCTAGATTACTTGGTACGTATCACTAAATCTAGTTAAATGATAGGTCGCATATTCAAACACATAAACAAGTTAAATGAGTTGATAACAATATTTAACAATCAACGATAAATTAGAATTCATATTTTAAAACAACCAAAATTGGACTTTCATTAAGATGGCTTATCTAACCCCGGAGGGCTATTAGCCACATCCATTGTACTTATATAAGCGTAATCAACAATGAAAACTCGACACGATTAAGAGAGTAAACTTACATGATGTTTATTATCGATTCGTGGATCTATGCGTGAACTTGGTGGGTTGATTCTGTTCTCTTTAAAATTGTATTTACGTGAGTAATTGGTATTAAAGTAATATGATATTGCATACTGAAAACTCATTTATGAGTCTGATCTAATTTATTAGTGTCGGAAAAAGACTTGATAAAGCCGTATTGGCTAACGCTGCTCGGTACGGCGTGCGTGGGCTGGTTTTTTTCCTTGGATTGTTCGCGCGTCGACATTTCATAATCCATCAGCTGATTATCATTCCAATTTACTTGATGTATCTGTATCTCTTTTCGAAGAGTTATCTTCATGGATACGGTCGTTATCTCGAAGAACTAAAATAGGGCTCTGCCAATTAATTGGAATTGGTTTTAAACGCGTTTTTTTCTTGTGAAGTCTTGGCGCTGAATACGCCTGTATCTTGCTTTGTTGGATACGGCGTATTGATAGTCAGAAAGAAATTAGTAATTTTGCTAAAATATCTTTGTTTTTAGCTCCAAATTATGCGCTTTTTGCATGTCTTCTACAAAACACTCCTAAATTATTGCGTTTTATCAACTTGTAACAGCAATTAAGATACCAAATAATGAAAATACATTATATAAAAGGTGAGCAAAACTAGATGGGATAATATGATATAATAAAGTACGTTTATTGGTCTGTTATCAAATATCCATCACTCACTTCTTAATCTTCCATGTCCTTAAGTAGACTTTAGAAAGCGTTTTCATGTTTATGAAAATGGGTCTCATCGAAAACAGTTCGAGGATTTCTGTTTAGCATTGTTGGTTGTCCACAAGCTAACGAATTACCTCTTGTTGTATCCCACTTCAATAGATCTCGAACTCTTTAAGTTGTTAAAGGTTTAGTTTATTAGATAAATTTATATTAGATAAATCTAACACAACTATAGTAGAAACTTTATGTGAATGTATTAAAGATTATGCGGAATCTAATCTTTAACATTAGAAGAATTCTTAACGAAATAGTAATTCTATGAACACATAATTCAACAATAAAAGCTACGATATTATTATTACAAATAATATGAATACTCTCCTAGTATTAGGGTTACAAAACCTTGAAGCTATGACAATTCTATGAATGACTTGTTTTTGGTACTTGTGTAGATGATTGAGATTGTAATGATTGTATAAAAACTCTATGCCCTTGGACCTCCTTTTATACACCAAGGAGTCCTAGTCGATTTACAATATATTTCTATAACTTAGAATATTCTCTATGATCTATTCTATAAACAACTAATACTTATCATGTAAGTAATCTTGATCTCCAATCAATCTTTATCCTTTCTTCTGTCTTTATCCATTCTCTTCTGACAGTAGAAACTATTTCAACAGTCTTAATCTTTGAGCAGTTGTAACTTTTGTACTAGCATCATTAACTTTTAATAGCAGCAGTAGTAACTTATACACTAGTAGCATTAACTGAGCAGTAGTAACTCTAAGATCATCAAGAAGTCTTTTCATCCCAACAATCCTCCCCTAAACTTGATATTTATCTCCAAAATTATCAAGTTTCTTCATTAAAAGCTTCATAATCACCAGGAGGATGCTTCCAAACACTTAATTCAGGTACATAGCCTTCCTTAAGCTATTTCTTGACCAATATAAGAAGCTTAAATTCCATTTCATACTTATAATCAACTTGAAGCTTCACATCATTGAACATCAGACGTAGTGTGTGATTTGTAAGTGCATAGATCTTCTCAACCAATAGATAAAATAGCATGTTCTGCATTGTTACACAATGAACTCTGTAAGAATCATAAAGCATCCAATTCAGCACTTTAACTAATCCTTGTTGATTCTTCCATACATTACCTTCAACATGATGTTCAAACATGGTCTTTAAATTAAGAAGTAAGAAATGATCCATGTAATTCACTGGCTCTGTCTTCTTAAATCTTGCTTTGACTATACTTCAAATAACTTCCAAGTCTTCTTTGTTATAGTTTTTAAGCATCTTTCCAATAGTTAAATACATTTGAGAATTACCATCTTCTCTGATAATTTGAAAATAGCTTTTCTTTCCTGTTTTGTAAATCTTATAGTCAACAATGGTTGGAGATTTAGTAGATAAAGGTATAGCATCAATAGTTACATCATCTGGAATTATTTCTAAACATTGCTTAAGCTCTTTAGACTCTTTGTCTTCTTCCAACTTTTGCTTTTTAGAGCTTTCTTGTTCTAGATCTTCTCCTGCTCTCTTTAAACTACTCTCATGTGCTATCTCTGCTTCTGCCTTATTGGAACTCTCTTCTACCAACTCATTTCTGTAGTCAATAAAGGTATTCACCCTTTTCATTGCTTTGTCAAATAATTCTTGAATATTGTCAAAGGACTTGTTCTTCAAACTTTTGGGCTTCCACCCTTTCATGTTTTTCAGATAAGTACACATGATACTCCTTTGTTAAGCTCTTGTTGGTGGTCTGTTCCTCATTTCCTCTGCTCTCTTAGCTGTAAAATGTTTTCTTTTTTGCTCTAAGAATTGTACAAACAATCTCGCCTTTTCTTCATCAGTCAATTCATCTTGCTCTTGAGCTTGCAGTCTTTGAGCCAACTGATAATCAGCATCAATTTTAGCCTAAACATCATCCCAAGCTATTTTGGCTTGTTCAACTTGTTAAGCTTTTTCTCTGGCAAGCCTTTCTTCTTCTTCTTTAGCTTGTAGCTTAAAGGCAAGTTCTTCATCAAGCCTGAGTAGTTCTTTCTTACATATTTTCTTCACAGGTTATGGCTTAACCATTTTGCATTTACCCTTGTCCTAAACCTTGACCTGTGATGGTTGTTGTAAAGAAATTGTTGGTGTAGGTTCTTTCTCTTATTCATGAATAACAAGCCCTTTTGCTTTGGGTCGTGTGCTAACAGCTGTAATTGTTGTAGCATCAGTTGTTGTAAGTGTTGGTGTTGTTGTACCTTGCTCTAGTTCTTGTATCACAACCTTATCAGCCTTGGGTTTTGCACTCTTTAACTCTGCTAATGCTTGAGCCAAAATCATTAACACCAAACATAACTTTATTAGCATCAGTATCAGTTATTGCAGTTGTTGTAGTTGTAGTTGTAGCATCACTAACTGGAATTGTAACAACAGTAACTTCTTCAACCACCCTTCTTGTTTCCTTAGTAGTGTTAACAACATCTACACTTTCAACAATTACCTCATCACCATCTAAGTCATTAACACCAAACATATCTTCATCGGTCTGAACATTGACCAAGTAAATATCTTTATTAGCATTAATATCAGCTATCCTCCCCTGTTTGGATGCATCCTCTTCACCTAAACCTTCATCTTCAGAGGATTCTACCCTTCTTGATGAACCAAAACTGTATAATCTTTTAAGTCCATAAGTTCGTGACTTATTCCTCCTCTCTAGCTTCTTGACTCTCCTTTTCAAACTTGCAATTTCAGTAGCTTGAGTAGTCTTTGTAGTCACCAAATCAAGAACCCTTTGTTGTAAATTTGTACATAGTTCCATCAATTCATTAAGTTTCAGACTATCCTCACCACTTCAAAGCGTGTTACATCTTGTGAGTGGTGGATCATTAGAAAGTTTAGATACATTCTCAGACCTAGTCTGAGCAATTGTATCCATCATGGTTTCTTGGCACATGGGACCACCACCTGAAATAGTTCCTGGGGAATTTGGTTCATTAGGTGTTGCCTTGGATTAGGTCTTATTGATGTTACCATTGTACTTCTCTGCTTCTAAGCTACAAGCAGTAGTGGCAGCCTTCACCAAACTGTCTTCCATCTCCTCATTGACAGCCTCATCAGCTACATTGGTTGTAGGACCACCAGGCTGAGGTACCTCAGTGTCCTTTCTCTTTGACCTCCTAGGTTTTTAAGTCTTTTGGGGTTGAGATGTTGATGGTTAAATAATGGTGGGCGTGTGATGGGGATCAGTTGGAATTGTTGAACCTTCACCCATTTCTTCTTGATTGTGTACCACCATGCTTGGAAATAAGGGTGTGACTCTACTAGAAAATCCTTTCCCTACCCTTTTCATATTCCCAAATATCTTCTTAGTGTAAGAGGATGTAACATAAATCCTCTTGTGACTTGGCATGCCATCAAGTTGTTGATTCACAAACACTTGTACAAACCTTAGATACATCAAAAAAATTCCCACATTATACAAGTTCTTCACCATACTTTCAAAAATGTATTTTGAAAAGTTACACTTCTGGTTTGTAGCTAAACACATAATTGCAGAACCCATAGTGCTACTAAACTCATTCCATGCAGTAGTCTTAGAACTTAGGCATTATAGAATAGTATGAATAAGGAATTTCCATTGTGGGGAAAAGAATGCCTTATAGAAAGTAAGCTTCTGTGAACTTTTCTCATATCCCATTAATGTATGTTGTTAAAAGATGGTAGCATTGGGTAGACAATCAACACCTTCATCGTCTTTTAGTTGAACATCTCTTCTTACAATCGACTCAGTAATGATGATCTTCTTTTCATCCACTAGGGCTTGTAACTGTACTTCCCCATTGATAGTTTTTGCCTTGACAGTAGCCCAGAATTGTTCAATGCATGAAGTATATATTGTAGGATTGATTGTTAGTGCATACTTTATAGTGTGTACATTAAAAAAATCCACAATCTGCTCAAACCCTTCACTTTCAGCGGGTTTAGCCAAAAACGCGACCATGTTATGAGTAGGGTTAATACACAAATATGTTACTAAAGTTTACCAAAATGTTCACCTAAGTTACTAATTTTTTTTCGTTACAAATAGGTTACTCAAGTATACAGATTTATCATTTGGGTTACTGAACGTTTAAAACAGTTACAAAGAGGTTACTCAAGTATATGGATTTATTTTTTAGGTTACTGAACCTTTACAAAGAGGCTTATTATTTGGCTTATTTACCCTTAAAAAAATTCACCTGTAAACTTGAGTAACCTTTTTCTAACAAAAAAAACTTTAGTAACTTAGGTGAACATTTGGGCAAACTTTAGTAACATTTTTGTGTATTAACCCTTATGAGTATTAGCAAACTTTAGGGTCGTCATTATGTTGGGTTTTGATGATGAATGATGAAATTGAGTTAGGGTTTGTGAATGGAGAGTATACGAAAGTATGAAATCGATCAAATGAGTGATTGAAACCCTTAATCGAAGTATTTATGAAAATACCCTCAACAGCATTAACCATCACCAACAATAGTAAGTTTATGCCTAACAGCATTAACTTCTACCAGCAGTAGTAAGTAACCCATCAGTAGTAACTCAGCAGTAAGTTATGCCTAGCAGCATTAACTTACAACCAACAGCAGTAAGTTATGCCTAGCAGCATTAACTTTGAGTCACTAGCATTAACTCCAATTCCATTCCAAATAGCATATCCATTAAAAATAAATGTCCTCTCTTTCTATTTTTAACTCACTTTTTCTCTCAATTCTTTTTCTTACTTGTACACTTTGTCTGTTTTTATATCACACAGCTCTCTTTCTGTTTTTATGCTCACTTTTTCTCTCAATTCTTTTTCTTACTAAAACATTGTGTCTGTTTTTATTCCACACATCTCTCTTTCTGTTTTTATTCTTACCAATTCTCTTAATTCTTTAACTTACCAAAACTCTCTATCTATTTTCTCTAATAACCAGCTTTTCCATTATCAATTTAACACTTTTCTTTGCTTTTCTACTAAATGTTAGTCCAAAAACCAAGAAAACACAAGCCATAACTATTTTTACTATTATCATAGTATTAATTATACCTAACAGTATTAAGTATAACTAACAGTATTAACTCAGCAGTATTAAGTATAACCAACAGCACTAATTATACTTAGCAGCAAAAACTTTTAATGACATAAATAACAGTACTAATTCATACAAAACTCTACAAAAACATAGAGAGATAAAAAATTTTAAGGATTTAGCATTCTAATACTAGCAATCAAATATTGAAACCTACTTACATCAAAAGCTTTTGTAAGTAAATCTACAACATTCTTATCAGTATGGATTTTGACCATTTGAATCAACTTCTTTTCATTGCAATCCCTAATAAAATGATGTCTAATCTCTATATGCTTTGTTTTTGAATGAAAAACGGGATTTTAGTTTATGCAAATAGTACTGTTATTGTTAGTAAAGATCTTGGTATGCATAAAATTATACCCATAATTAAGTAGTTGATTCTGAATCTAAAGTACTTATCCACATCAACTTGAAGCAGCCACATATTTAGCTTTTGTTGTGGAATTTGCAACCACTATATGTTTCTTTCACTGCCATGATATTAATCTACTTCTAAGGAATTGACAACCTCTTATTGTAGACTTCCTATCCAAGCTTGCTCTAGCATAATCACTATCAGCGTATGCTACCAAATCAAAAGGAGAATCTTTTAGATACCAAAGGCCCAATTTTGGTTGACCTTTTAAGTACCTAAAAATCTGTTTCACTGCATGAAGATGTGAAAATTTTGGATTGACTTCGTATTGTTGGGGATTAAGCTTATTAGACTTAGTACTGCCGAGTCAAAGTGTTAGTACTGCTTAAGTCATAACTGGCAGTATAAACCAGTTAGTACTGCTAGAAGAATGTTAATACTGCTAGGAATAAGTTAGTACTGCTAGTACTAACTTAACACTGCTGAGGGGATTTATACTGCTGATAAAGATTAAAGATTGCATAAAGATAAAGATGTGTGAAGAGATGTAAAGACGTGTTAAAACATATGTATTAGTTATCTTGTGTATATTCTATATATTTAGAAAGATATACATATAAGCTTAATGTTTTAGAAGATTCATAGTTATCTTGTAAAGGACTCCTTGGTGTATAAAAGGATATCCTAGGTTTTGGTATCACACATCACATCATATCAGTCTTTCATAGTATCCATAGCTTTAAGGTTGTAAACCCTAACACTAACAAAGAGTGTTCGTATTAATATATTGGAGCTTATTGTTTTGGTTATATTTTATGTTTGTCAAACATACATTGATGTTATTCTTCTTAGTGGTATAAACTAGATTCCACATAGTTTATATCATATACATAAAGTTTCAATCTTAGTACCTTTGGATTTATCCAAGGATACTAAACCTTACATCAAGCTAAGGAGTTAAAGATCTATTCATTAGGATCAACAAGTGGTATTAGAGCTTGTTGTGAAGCTTTGAATAAGAAGAAACCAACATCACATACAAGATTAAATTCTTAGTGATAAGATGGAGGCAGGAACTAATTCTACAACTTTGATGGCAAAACTCCCTATCCTCAACCCAGGGGATTATGATCTCTAGTTGATGAGGATAGAACATACTTTCTCATGACTGATTACTCCCTCTGGGAAGTAATTAAAAATGGTAACAAAGTGATAGAGAGAACTGTTGGAGAAACTGAGCAAGAATATTAACCTACTACTACAAAAGAAAAGCAGGACAGGAGGAATGAGATGAAAGCTAGAGGAACTCTGTTGATGGCACTCCCAAATAAGGACCAACTAAAGTTTCATTCATACAAAGATGCAAAACTACTCATGGAAGCCATTGAGAAGTGGTATGGAGGAAACAAGGAATCCAAGAAAGTTCAAAGAACTCTACTCAAGCAACAATATAAGAACTTTGTAGGATCAAGTTCAGAGATAATGGATCAAACTTTTGATAGGCTGCAAAAACTTATCAATCAGTTAGAGATTCAAGGTGAAATTATTGCACAAGAGGATATGAACTTAAAACTATTGAGAAGCCTTCCATCTGAATGGTAGACCCATGCTTTGATCTGGAGGAACAAACAAAAAATAGAGACCATCAGTTTGGATAACTTATACAAGAACTTGAAGATATATGAACCTAAAATCTCAAGATCATCAAGTACAAGTCAAAATCTACAAAATGTGGCTTTTGTGTCCTACAACAGCACTAACAGCAATAGCCGCACAAATGAAGCAGATAACACTGTTTATGAAGTTAGTGCTGCTCATCCTCAAAGTAATCCTACATCTGGAGATAACCTTAGTGATGCTATGATATGTGCTTTCCTAGCTAGTCAGCCTAATTCTCCTCAAATGTCATGAGAGGATCTAGAACAAATTGATCCTGATGACCTAGAAGAAATGGATTTACAATGGGAAATGGACATACAGACTATTAGGGCTAGGAGATTCATCAAGAGGACAGGCAGGTGGTTGGATGTAAATGGTCAAAGAGTTGGATTTGATAGATCAAAAGTAGAGTGCTAAAATTGTCATAAATATGGTCACTTTGCAAGAGAATGTAGTCTTCCAAGGAATCAGGAGAAAAGAGAATAATAGAAGAACTGTAACAGTAGAAACTCCCACTGAAAATGCCTTGGTTGCTCAAGATGGAATTGGAGGGTATGATTGGAGCTACCAAGCTGAGGAAGATCATCCTACAAACTTTGCATTGATGGAACATACATCTTCAGGAAATTCTTCTAGTTCAGATTCAGAGGTAGACTCTTGATCTAAATCATGTGTAACAGCTTATGCTACTCTCAAAGAACAATATGATAGTTTTCCTTCTGATTACAGAAAATCTCAATTTAATTTAGTATCTTATAAAGCAGGTATAGAATCAGTAGAAACTAGACTAGCTCACTATAAGAAAAATGAGGCTGTGTTTGAAGAAAGCATTAATGTTTTAAAACTTGAAGTCAAACTAAGAGACACTGCTTTAGTTGAAAACAAAAAGAAATTGGAAAAAGCAGAAAAAGAGAGAGATGAGTTAAAACTAACATTACAAAAGTTTCAAAATTCATCTAAGTCATTGACAAATTTAAAACTAGACTAGGATATAATGCAGCTTCTTCTACTGCAGCTTCTCCTGCAGTAGAAAGCTTTGTGAATTCATCTGAGATGTTAGAAAATCAGGAGAATAATAAGTCTAAATCTGATAAGGGATATCATGCAGTTCCCCCACCATTTATAGGAAATTTCATGCCTCGCAAACCTGATCTAACGTTTATGGATGAAATAGTTGAAAGTGAAAATTTGGATGTTACTGCTGTTGTTACACCTAGTAATGTTAAGGCAGTTGAGTCAACTCATGAGTCTGCTAATGTAAAAAATAATGGTGATGCAGTAGAACCTAAAACTGTTAGGAAGAACAACTTTAGACCTCCAGTCATTAAGGATTAGCATTTTGGTGATGAAAGTGAGGTAGAAATTATACTTAAGGATAAAACTGATAGTTCTAGCACTGAAAAGATAAAACTTGTTAAACTGCTAGGGAAACAGTAGAGAAGATAGAAACATCTAAACAAAACAAACACTATCCTAGAGGGAACCAAAGAAACTGGAACAATCTAATGTCCCAAAGACTAGAAAGCGACTTTAAAATGATTAATAAAGCTTGTTTTATTTGTGGTAGTTTTGAGCATCTTCATTATGTGTGTGATAAAATGGTTAAAAGACCAGTGTAGAACAACTCAAGAAGGGTGAATCACAAGAATTTTGCTAATAAATAACTCACCCTCACCCTAATAGAAAATTTGTTCCACAAGCAGTATTAACCAAGTCTGGCAAAATTAATACTGCTAGTGCAAGTGTTAATACTGCTGGTGTAAGTGTTAATACTGCTGTCAAACCAGTTAATACTGTTGGCTCAAAACCAACTGTGAATCATCCAAGATCAATATCAAATACTTACAAAAAGGGATATTCATAAGTCACAAGGCCATTCAACACAAACAAGAACAGTATTCTCAATAAAACAGTTAATACTGTTAGGGTAAAAGATACTACTGCTAGGTATAGAGTAGTAGTAAGTGAAAACAAGGGAAAAGGGGCTAATGTTGTTAAGGCGTCAACATGCTGGGTTTGGAAAGCCAAAAATAGTGGTGCATTAAATACTTTCAAGAAATATTCTTATATTGATGCACGAGGCAGATCCAAGTCTATAATGGCTTGGATCCCCAAAAGAGCCTAATTCTCTTATTTTTTATGCAGGGCAACCTACAGCAGAAGGAGTACAAGGAAAAAGTAGTTATTGATAGTGGTTGCTTAAGGCACATGACTGGAAAAAAATGCTATCTTACTGAGTATGAAGATTATGATGGTGGATTAGTTTCCTTTGGAGATGGTAAAGGTAGAATTTCTGGTAAAGGTAAAATCAAAACAGGAACATTGGATTTTAAAAATGTGTACTTTTGTAAGGAGCTTAAGTATAACTTGTTTAATGTGTCACAAATTTGTGACAAAAAGAATAATGTTCTTTTTACTGACACTGAATGTCTTGTCTTATCTTCTGACTTTAAGCTACTTGATGAAAGTCAAGTCTTGCTGAGGGTTCCAAGAAAGGATAACATTTACAGTGTTGACCTAAAGAGTGTTGTTCCCACTAAAGGTTTAACTTGCCTCTTTGCTAAGGCCATAATTGATGAATCTAATTTATGGCATAGGAGGCTTGGTCACACAAACTTTAAAAACATGAACAAACTTGTAAGGGGAAACCTTGTTAGAGGTTTGCCTTTAAAGATTTTTGAAAATGACCATTCTTGTGTTGCTTGTCAGAAAGGAATGCAACACAAAGCCTACTATAAGGCCAAACTTGTGAACTCAATCAGCAAACCCTTACTTATGCTTTATATGGATCTATTTAGTCTTACAAATGTTAAGAGTTTAATGAAAAAGTCTTATTGCCTAGTTGTCACTGATGACTTTAGTAGATTTTCTTGGGTATTCCTTTTGGCCACTAAGGATGAGACTAGTAGGATATTAAAGACCTTCATAACAGAAATAGAAAATCAACTAGACCATAAAGTAAAAGTTATCAGATGTGATAATGGAACTGAGTTCAAAAATAGTGTAATGAATCAGTTCTATGAAATGAAGGGGATTAAGGGGGAATTCAGTGTTGCTAGGACTCCTTAGCAGAATGGTGTTGCTAAGAGGAGGAATAAAACACTGATAGAGGCTGCAAGAACTATGTTAGTTGACTCTAAGTTACCAACCACTTTTTGGGCTGAAGCAGTTAATACTGCTTGCTATGTGCTAAATAAGGTCTTAGTCATTAAGCCTTATAACAAGACACCTTATGAACTTATTAGTGGAAGAACTCCATTGATAGACTTCATGAAACATTTTTGGTGTCCTGTTACCATCTTAAATACCAGGGATCAACTAGGCAAGTTTGATGGAAAAGCTGATGAGGGATTTTTTATTGGGTACTCTATGGTTAGCAAAGCAATGAGAGTATTTAACAAGAGGACCAGGATAGTTGAAGAGACATTAAACATTAGATTTCTTGAAAATACATCTAATGTGACAGGAAATGGACTGGCTTTTTGATGTTGATTCATTTGTCAAAATCTATGAACTATGTGTCAGTTATTGTAGAAAATCAAACTAATGGTATTGTAGGGAAAAGAGATAACACTGTTGCAGGTCAAGCTGAAAAGAAGATAGAACCTAAACAAGAGTACATCTTAATACCAATATGCACAACTAATCCATTTGTCTCTCAAGATCCTAAGGTCAATAAAGAAGATGATGAAGTGAAGACTACTGAAATGGATGAAAGTGGAGCTTTAGATAAAGATAGGGAGGTTGATCAAGCCACAAGAAGTGAGTTTGAAAGGCTACTTCAACAAGAAAAGCAGACTGTACATACTGATAGTACTAACAGTATTAATACTGTTAGTACACCTGTTAGTACTGATGGACCATATTGTACTGATGATGATTTATCATCACCAGTTAATGCTACTGAAGCTTCTATTGCATTTGAGGAACATCTATTTGAACAATTTTCTCCTTTCAAAAATGCATTTACACTTCCACCTGTTTCAAATGTGACTCCAATGAATAATACTAGAATTTTTGGTAATTCTTATAATGATGAAGATGTGGGTGCAGAGGCTGACCTAAACAACCTGGAAACAACCATGAATGTCAGTCCTATTCCCACAACCAGAATTGACAAGGATCATCCTAAATACCAGATCATTAGAGACATAAATTCAGCCATTCAAACAAGGAGAATTGCTGAGATTGATCAAAACCCCTCTATTTCATTGGTACAAGATAAAGGAACTTCATAGATTCAAGAGGATACTAAGATTCAGGGGAGGACTAGTGCTGATACTGAGATACTTTTAGATCAAGAAGAGCCTACTGAACTAGTAGAAGATCTTGGTAGTGGTGAAAAAGGTGAAAAAGAAATTAGTACTGCTAACATATTAGTTAGTATTGCTAGTGCGACTCCTAAAGTTAGTATTGCTACTAAAAATTTAGTGTACATCAAAAGGAGTGCAAAAAAAAGAAGAGATAAAGGAAAAGCTATTATGAAAGAAGATGAATCTATTCAGAAGAAGTCAAAGAAGCAACTAGAGCAAGAAATACTTAGGCATGAAGAAGCTATTAGATTGCAAGAACAGATTAGTGAAGAAGAAAGACAAAGGATTGCTAGGGATGAAGAATAGATGTTCTTATGTTTCAAGAGTCCCCATCATCAAGAGTGAGGCATGTTGCAAGTCTGCCAAAACTGTTTGACTAGGGAGTCATGGATAGTAGGATTGTGAGTCAAGGCATACCTCTATGCGAGCCTTTAGGAGAGAAATCAACTATCGTCTGCAAAACACCATGCACTTTCTTCAGGTTTCTTTAAGAATCCCACTTGGTTATGCTTTCGCGTAGTATTTCATGGAAGCCATTCGTTGAGATTGTAGTGAATGATGGTGATTATCAACTGGGTTTGACTCGTTTTGGTAACTTAGTACTGATATTAGCAACTAATAGACTTTATATTGCGAAAATAAAGAATTTTAAATTGTCCCACCGAGAACATATGCTCTTTTTAATAAAGAAAACTATTGTAGGTGAGATAAAACAGTAAATATCCCAATTGTATCATAAACCGCATTAAATATCCCCGCTAATTTGCTATAACGGTAATATATATGAAAAGTCAAAGTTGTGAGACCAAACAGTACTAACGACTAGTTACCAGTATTAATATTGGACTACCAGACTTAAGTCTGGTCAACCAGTATTAACAATATATTGTCAGAACTAACAATAAGCTTACCAGGATTAACTAGTAAACTACCAGAATTAATATTGACAATACCAGAATTAACTTTTACACAACTTCAGTCATGCTCCAATCCTTCATGCAATCCAAGTATAACCTGAAAACGTTAAGCCACACACAAAATATACTACAAAACTATTCGAAAACACTATGTTACTAGATCTATTATATTTTAATAACTACTAAAAATAAGATAACCTATCATAATTAATTCTACTAACTAGTATTACTAGGTTACAAACTATACATTTAATCCTCCCCTTAAATGTAGCTATGGATTTATCATACCAATATTAACCACTAAGAAATTAAACCTTGGTCCATCAAAAGCTTTGGTCAATAGGTCAGCTACATTGAAGTCTGTGTGAATTTTCTCCACCCTAATGAGCTTCTTCTCATAAGAATCTCGTATAAAGTGGTGTCTGATCTCTATGTGCTTTGTCTTGGAGTGATACACCAGATTCTTCACAATGCAGATTGTGCTTTCATTATCAATGTGAATTTTGGTATTCATGAAATTGAAACCATAGTCCAACATTTGATTCTGAATCTACAATACTATCCACAGCAACTTTGCAGCAGCTACAAATTCAGATTCTGGATTGTAAGTAGCCACTATTGTTTTGTTTTTCTATGCATTGCCATGAAATTAATCTGCTTCCAAGAAATTGACAACCACCAGTTATGGATTTCCTGTCAAGGTTTGCCCTAGCATGGTCCAGTATCTAGTATGCATTCCAGGTCAAAAGATGATCTCTAAGATACCATAAAGCCCAAATTGGGTTTGTTTCCCTTAATGTACTAAAGATCTCTTCATAGCATAAGGTGTGAAAGTCTTCCCTTGGGAGTAACCTGAAAAAGAGGAACAAGCACAATACTGTAAAAATACATGAGAGAACCTATCATGGATCTGTATAAGTGTACATCCACTTCATCTTTTGTCAACGCCATCTTGGTCTCCATTGAGGTTATTGCAGTTTTCACACTTGCAAGGTCAAACTTTTTCAGCATGTCTGCAACATACTTGTCTTGAGAAATAAAAATTCCATCTGTCTTTTGCTTGACTTGCAATCCAAGGAAGAATATGAGTTCACCCATAGAACTCATTTGAAATCTGCCTTTCATCAATGCCTCAAATTCATCACACCAAGACTTTCTAGTAGAGCCAAAAATGATATCATCTACATACACTTGAACCAGCATGATATCCTTCTTGTCCTTCTTAATAAACAAAGTCTTGTCAATAGTACCCCTTCTATATCCATGCTTCTCTAGAAATGTTGATAGAGTAGCATACCAAGCTCTAGGAGCTTGATGTAATCCATATAAAGCTTTGACAACCTTATAAACCTTCTTAGGATGATCAGGATCAACAAAACCAGGAGGTTGAGAAACATACACCTCTTCATCTATAGTGTCATACAAAAATGCACTTTTTACATCCATTTGGTATACTATGAACCCCATAAATGAGGCAAAGGCTAAAAACAACCTAATAGCTTCTATTCTTGCCACAGGAGCAAAAACCTCATCATAGTCAATACCCTCTTCCTGTCTGTGACCTTGGGTTCATAGAAGGTCTTCGCCTTTATTTCTGACAACTAGCCCTCTTTCCATCTCTTTTGTTTTTCAGTATACCCATTTTTGTCCAGCACCTTCTCCAAGAGGTAGATCTACTAGAATACCATACCTATTGCAAGCCTAAACTGTAATAACTCCGTCTGCATAGCTTCAACCCCACAGTCATCTTTATGAGCTTCATAAATCTTTTTAGGGTTCTCCTGAATAATGAAGAAGCAGGCAAACAAACGAATGTTGTTGATTCTTTGTGATTGTTCCTTTGCTTGCTTTTGTAACTAAAACTAACAAGTGAAATGTGCTCCTGAATGTTGATGCACTCTGCTTCTAGTTTGCATAGATGACTTAGGATCACCCAGTATTTGACTTTGTGGATGAATGTTATGTATCCTAAGAGTATGAATGGGACTAACATCTACTTCTGTTGGTAAGTTGTTAAAATCATAGACCATCGGAAAAGTTGTGGGCCTACCCTCGGCATCATAGATGAAGCCTCATCAAAATCCCTTTTCTGAGGTTTGTTAAAATATTGTGACTCTGACATGTCTGAATCTTCTGGATCAGCAGGTTGAGTATTATCTTGTCCATCAACTAAATAGAATTAACTGAAGTTTAGTACTGGTAGCTTTGTATTAGGTACTATCCCTAAAATACTTTTGAGCAAGTTCATCCAAATTCTCTTCCTAAAAGCTAGAATTTCAAGAGTATCTTCTGAAATTGTGCCAGTAGAATAAGCCTCATTACTCCCCCCCCCCTCCCCCACCCCCCCATACCCCCCCCCCCCCCACCCCCCCCCCCCACCCCCCCCCCCCCCCCCCTCCCCCCCCCCCCCCCCCCCCCCCCCCCCACCCCCCCCCCCCCCACCCCCCCCACCCCCCCCCCCCACCCCCCCCCCCCCCCCCCCCCCCACCCCCCCCCACCCCCCCCCCCCACCCCCCCCCCCCCCCTCCCCCCACCTTCCTCCCCCCCCCCCCCCCCCCCCCCCTCCCCCCCCCCCCCCACCCACCCACAACCCACCCCCCCCCCCCCCCCCCCCCCCCCCCCCCCCCCCCCTCCCCCCCACCCCCCCCCCCCCCCCCCCCCCCCCCCCACCCCCCCCCCCCCCCCCCCCCCCCTGTGTTTTAAGGTTTGAAGCTCTGTAAAAAACTCCTCTGCCTTTGAATTAGTAGAAGACATCCTTGGTCTAACTTTTGCTGCAGTATGCTTGACTGCTGTAGGCATAAAACAATAAGCCCCTCAAGCCTCATACTTCTTCCTCGAAAGAATTTTCATAGAGATGGTAGTGTACCTACACTATTAGTCTACTTCAGATGTACCTTATGTTGGGTTTAGTTTGATTTCCAAAGACACAGGTAAATATAGTTCATATAGATCAGTTAGATAATCAATTTATCAAACAACTATCATAACCTACTCCTTTCACAGTAAGTTTTTTCCTTCAAGAAATTTACATGCAATTTAACTATACTATACCTTTTATGGGGTCACTAAATTATACCTTAAAGCTTGCTATTAGTGAGTAACCAACTAAGAAACCACATCACACTTATCCATTAAACTTCCCAAGCATACTTAGAGTATCTAAAATTGTAAAATGGGCAACCCAAAAGTCTTATGGGCTAATAATTGTGTATGTGGGCCAAAAAAAGCTCACAAGGATTTTGTTTTGAGGTTAGTTAGTCACTCTACCCTATTAAATATATAGCAAGCAGTACTAACTGCTTCAGCCCAAAAAGTAGTTGGTAAAAAGTAGTCTGCTAGCATAGTTCTAGCAGCCTCAATTAGGGTCATGTTCATTCTTTCAGCAACTCCATTTTGCTGTGGAGTTCTGGCATTGCTATTACCTTGGTTTTATTCCCGTTTGTTCTCGACAGAATTTCAAGTATATCCCTATTCTTAAATTTAATGCCATTATCTGATTAATGAATTTTTAAAACCCTGTTGATTAAGCTGGTTTTTAATTTATCTAATGAAGTTCTAAAGGATGCTAGAAGTTTCATCCTTTGTAGCCAAGAAGAATACCCAACTAAATCGGGTACAATCATCAGTAATTACAAGGCAATAACTTGCATGATTAATACTCTTTACAGAAGTAGGCCAAAAAAGATCTATATGCAAGGTGTTATGGGCTCCAGTGATTGTATCTTTTCTAATTTAAGCCCGTTAAGGAGCTTGTGTTGCTTACTTTTTGGAAGGCAACACATGTATTGTCATTTCTAAAAACCTTGTGAAGTATAACCTCTTACAAGGTTTCCCTTCACAAGTTTGTTTAAGTTTTTAAAATTTATATGACCTAACCTCCTGTGCCATAATTTAGATTCATCACATGTGGCTTTTGCAATCAAACAAGCATAATATTTTATGAGAGTAGGTGTCTTCATATCAAAATTGTACATATTGTGTTGCTTAGGGACTTTTAGAAGTATCTGATTTTCATCAGGCATCTTGAAGTCAGGAGACACAAACAATACATTCATTTCAGTAAAAATAAACCTTGTTATTGCTTATCAATATTTGTGATATAGAAAAAAAGATTAAAATGTCCAAGTTCCTTTTACAAAAGAAAACATTATCAAAATCAAAATTACCAAATCTTATCCAGTGGCCTTTACAACTCACTTCAACAACGTTAACAACGGTCGTGGAGGCGGGCTGGGGAGAGAAGATTAAGGGCAGGATAAGAGGGGGGTTGGGTAATTTAGATTTTGATATTGTTTCTTTTGTAACAGAACTTGGACATTTTAATCTTTTTTTCAATATCATCAAATATGTGATAAAGCATCACAGGATCTTTTTTACTGAAACATGAATTTCTTGTTGTGCTCCTACTTAAGAGCCTGATGAAAATCAGATACTTCTAAAAGTCCCCTAGGCACACAATATGTACAGTTTTGATATGAAGAACACCATTCGTCTCACAAAAAGATTATGCTTGTTTGATTGCAAATCAGCGCACATCTGATGCGATCAGATAAATTATGGCGAGCACACAGTGTGGTCATGATAAATTTTTAAAAACTTAAACAAACTTGTGCGAGTGTGTCGCGAGCCACAGTAAAGGTCTACCTTACCACACACACACACACTAGAAATGCAACCATACCATGTGTTGCCTTCCAGTAAGGCGCGCGCACAAGCCCTCCTATAAGGCTAAATTAGAAAGAACAATCAACGAGCCATACAGCACCTTGCATATGGAACTTTTTGACCTACTTCTGTAAAACAGCATTAATCATGCAAGTTTATTTCCTTGTAATTACTGATATATGTACCTAGATTTGCGAGATGTGATATTCCTGCTTGGGGGGGCTGTAAAAGAGTGGAAGGGGGGGGGAGGGCGGTATTGGCATCCTTCAGAACTTCATTAGACAAATGAAAACCGCATAAACACAGGGTTTAAAATCATGTAGATCAGATAATGGCATTAAATTAAGAAAAGGGTATATACTTGAATTCTGTGAAACAAGGAAATAAAACAAGAGTATAGCAATGCCAGAACTCCACAGCAGAATGGAGTTGCTGAAAGAATGAACATGACCCTAATTGAGGCAGCTAGGACTATGCTAGCAGACTCACTTTTACCACACACAACTTTTTTGGGCTGAAGCAGTTTAGTACTGCTTGCTATATCTTATAGGGTAAGAGTGACTCTAAACCTCAAAAACAAAACTCTTATTACTTTTGTTTGCCACAAACCAATATTAGACATCATATGACACACACATAGTGTGAGTCCATGTTACCATTTTATGATACTCTAAGTATGCTTGAAAGTTTAATGGAAATGTGAAGAGGGTTTCTTAGAGTTGGTTACTCACTAAATAGCAAAGCCTTAAGGTATATAATTTAGTGACCAAAAAGTAGCGCGTAAATCGCATGTAAAATTTTCTTGAAGAAGCAAACCGTAAGTTGAAAGAGTAGGTTATAGATAATGTTGTGAAATATTGATTATCTAACTGATTTCTATGAACTAAATTCCTGTTCTTATGGAGGAAACAAACTAACCCAGCATCATTTACTACAGAATGACTAATAGTGTAGTACACTACCAACTCCTAATGCACATGAAGCGAGAAGTTCGAGGAAGAAATGAGGCTGAGGAGCTTGATTGTTACACACAACAGCACTCAACATACTGCAGCAAAAGTTAGACCAAGGATGTCTTCTACTAATTCAAAGGCAAATGTGAGTTTTTACACATATGCTTCAAATCCACCCGCCCCTAAAACACAAGAGAATGAGTCTTTCTACTACTGGCATTTCAGAAAATACTCCTAAAATTCTAGCTTTTCGCAACACACTAATGGATGAACTTGCTCAAAAGTATTTAACGGAATACCTAAAAACAAGCGAGTCCAGTACTAACTCAGTTAATTCTTATTAGTGGAAAGATAATACATCAACCTGCTGAACAAGAAGATTCGAGACATGTCATAGCTCACAATCTATAACAAACCTCAGAAAGGATTTTTGATGAGCTTCTTGATGAGGGGGTATGGTCTATGATTTCAACACTACCAACAGAAGTCTGCTATTACACACCATTCCTACTCTAGGATGAGACACAACATTCACTCACACTAGTCAAATACTGGTGATCCTAAGTCATCTGTTCTGAGGAGCGGGAGAGGAGGTGGCAGGTGATGTCTCAAACATTTCAAGAGCCACATTCACTTGTAAGTATAAGTTCAAAAGCAGCGCGACGGAACAATCACAAAGATCAACATCATTTTTGTTTGCTGCTTCTTATCTCAGAGAACCTAAAAAGATTTCTCTCTCTATCTCTAAAAGAATGAAGTTGGGGTTGAAGCTATGCTTGAGTGCGTGAGAGTTGAGTACATTTTAGGCGCAATAGGTTGTATTCTAGTAGATCTACCTCATGGAGCAAAGGTGATTGGAACAAAATAGGTATACAGAAACAAAAGAGATGAAAGAGGAGTAGTTGTCAGAAATAAGGCAAGACTATAGTGTACACACACACACAGACATAGAGAGTATTGACTATGATGAGGTTTTTGCTCCAGTGGCATAAGAATAAAAATATTAGGTTGTATTTTATCCTTTGCCCATTTATGTGGTTCATAGAAATACCAATTGAGGTGTAAAAAGTGGCATTTTTGTATTACACTATAGATAAAGAGGTGTATGTTTCTCAACCTCCTGGTATTTGTTGATCCTGATCATCCTAAGAAGGTTTATAAGGTTGTCAAAGCTTTATATGGATTACATCAAGCTCCTAGAGCTTGGTATGCTACTCTATCAACATTTCTAGAGAAGCATGGATACAGAAGGGGTACTATTGACAAGACTTTGTTTATTAAGAAGGACAAGAAGGATATCATGCTGGTTCAAGTGTATGTAGATGATATCATTTTTGGCTCTACTAGAAAGTCTTGGTGTGATGAATTTGAGGCATTGATGAAAGGCAGATTTCAAATGAGTTCTATGGGTGAACTCATATTCTTCCTTGGATTGCAAGTCAAGCAAAAGACAGATGGAATTTTTATTTCTCAAGACAAGTATGTTGCAGACATGCTGAAAAAGTTTGACCTTACAAGTGTGAAAACTGCAATAACCCCAATGGAGACCAAGATGGCATTGACAAAAGATGAGGAAGCTGATGAAGTGGATGTTACTCCCAAGACTTCACACCTTAATGCTGTGAAGAGAATCTTTAAGTACCTTAAGGGCAAACCCAATTTAGGCTTATGTTTTTTTTTTTTTTCTATATATTTTTTTTTTTTTTTCTTATGGTACGTCGAGAATCATCTTTTGACCTTGGAAGCTTACTCAGCATAGTGACCATGCTAGGGCAAACCTGACAGGAAATCCACACTAGTGGCTTTTGTCAATTTCTTGGAAGCAGATTAATTTCATGGCAATGCAAGAAACAAACAATATGGCTACCTCTACAACAGAATGCTGAATATGTAGCTGCTGCTAGTGCTGTGGATAATATTGTAATTCAGAATCAAATTGTTTGACTCTGGTTTCAATTTCATGAATACAAAATTCACATTGAAAGAAAGGCGCAATCTCAAATTGTGAAGAATCTGGTGTAATCACTCTAAAACAAGCACTAGAGATCAGACAACCACTTTATAAGAGATATCTTATGAGAGAGAAGCTCATTAGGGTTGAAAAATTTACACAGACTTCAATGTAGCTGACCTATTTGACTCAAACTTTGATGGACAAGTTTAATTTCTAGTGGTTATAATTGGATGAAAAATCTATAGCTACATTAAGTGAGGATTAAATGTATAGTTTGTAACCTAGTAATACTAGTTAGTAGAATTAATTATGATAGGTTATCTTATTTTTAGTAGTTATTAAAATATAATAGATCTAGTACCATAGTGTTTTCGAATAGTTTTGTAGTATATTTTGTGTGTGGCTTAACGTTTTCAGGTTAAACTTAGGATGTATGCATTGAAGGATGGAGCAGAACTGAATTTGTGTAAAAGTTAATCTCTGGTATTGTCAATAATTATTAATTGAAGTATTACTAGTTAATCCTGGTAAGCTTATTGTTAGTTCTGACAATATATTGTTAATACTGGTTGACCAGACTTAAGTCTGGTAAGTACCCAATATTAATACTGGTAACTAGTCGTTAGTACTGTTTGGTCTCACAACCTTTGATATTTTCACTAAATATTACCGTAAATCAAATTTTCGGGGGGGGGGGGATATTAAGCTATAATGAACAAATTGGATAATTACTGTTATAATACTCACCTACAATAGTTTTCTTTATAAAAAGAGCCTATTTTCCTCGGATGTACAATTAAAATTCAATAATTCTCGCATATAAAGTCAAATAGTAGCTACAATCAGTACAAAGTTAACCAAAACTAGTCAAACCCAGTTTATATCACCCAATCACAACTTTTAACTAATAATTTCAACGAATGGCTTCCCAAGAAATACTGGCGAAAAGCATAACAAGTGTGGATTCTTAAAAAAACCGAATAAAGTGCAGGTTATGCATTGAGATAGTAGATTTCTTAAAAGCTCGCAAATCAGGTATGCCTTGACCCACATCCTACAACCCATGACTCCCTAGTCAAAGAAAAAAAAAAAAAACAGTTTTGGCAGACTGCAACGCCTCAACTCTTGCTGATGGACTCTAGAACTTAGAGCAACTATAGATACTCTTGAAGTATACAATCACTGAGCATCTATTCGAAGTAAGCTTCAATTTAGCAGATGCTTCATGTATTTCCATGTTTTGCAAATACAGAGATTTTTGAGGGTATGAATAATATGGGTATCCAACAGATGGTACTTTTACATTTTGGAAAAGTCAATTTAACTACCCAATGGATGATTTTTTAGTCCATCATATATTAAAATTGAATGAGTCCCTAAAAATGGTGGTATGGGGCAATTTGGTTATTTTTTGTAATCAAGCAAGCTGCTTTGGATTTGGTCTTTCTACTGTCAATATTTAATAACTTTTCAAAATTAAACTTTGATGGCATGGTGCAGAACGTGAAAAAAAGGCAAAACTAAGTTTTTGATGTACCCTCAATTTCTACAAATGATTTTGGAAATACAAACTGAGATAAACATCCTATTTGCTATTGAAGTGACCAAAAAGTATTTTTTTGGAACATGAAAAGGGGTTTAGAGGGTACCAATACCTTTGAGCCTTACCCTTGTTGCCAGTTGTTGCTGTAGATCAAAGTGCAGGACCAGCAGATCAAGCTGAGGATCAACCATCATCTTCTGCACCCTTACCATCTTCATCTCACCCACCTGTGATATCTGCAACACTTGCATCTGAACCTACACCTGTAGCTGAACCAACAACTCACCATACATCACCTTCACCTGAACCTGACGATGAACAGACTGAGCACATCTTTGAGCAACCATCACCTGAACACCAACCACTTTCACCTAGACAGGAGACTGAAGTTCCACAATCTCAGGATCCTTCTCACCCTCATGTGCCAGAAGCAAGAACTATGACAGTAGAAGACTTACTTCACCTGGTTCCCAATTTGATCACAAAGGTTGATAGCTTGGAGACAGAACTCAAGCAAACTAAGCTTACCATGGGCAGAAGCAATTTAGAAGTTTGGTGAATAAAGTAAAGAAAACTGAATCTATTCTCGCAAAAGGAGACATTTGGTTTTAACTTACTCAGAGGATAAGAACCATAGGATCATAATGAGATAATTCAGGACATTGATGATGATCCTCTAGGTTCAAAATGAGATTTTGTTACTCCTACTAAACCTTCAGGAGAAGCTCAGGAAGAAGAAATCAGTCCTACAATCTTGGAAGCAGCTAAAATTTTGTCAAAGGTAGCTTCTCAGAAGTCAAAGTTAGTTGATAAGGGTAAAAGATATAATAGGAGAAAAGAGTCCAAGGGAAAAGACATTAGTACTGGCTTTGAAGATATTAGTACTGGCTTTGAAGAAGTTAATACTGGTGGCTTAGGAGTTAGTACTGGTAGTGGACCAGTTAGTTCTGCTAGAGGCCAAAGGGAAGGAAAAGCTCCAATGATTGTTGAAGAGACTCAAGCTCCCAAAAGAACTAAAGAACAAATTCAACAAGAAGAAGCTAGTCTTGCAGAAGCCATAAGATTGCAAACTCTAGAGGAAGAAGAAACTGCCAAACAAGTTCATTTGGATGCACTCTTAGCTAAAAGAATGGAAGAAGAAGAATTAACTGAGCAACAAAAGCAAAGAAAAGCTCAAGTTCAATTTGAAGCTCAACACTACACTGAAGAAGATTGGGATGCCATTAGAGCTAAGCTTGAAGCTAATGCAGAATTGACAAAGAATGTGCTAGGGAAAGAGTTGCCAGAAGAAGACTTTGCAAAGAAGATGGTAGAGTTAGTAAATCAGAGAAAGAAGTTCTTTGCAGAAGAAAGAGCTAAAGCAAGAAGAAGTAAGCCTATGACCCAATCACTGCTGAGGAACTACATGATGAATTATTTGAAGAATCAGGGGACATGGAAGCTTACACAGTTAAAGAAGTTGAGTTTTGAAGAAGTGAAAGAAGAGTTTGATAAGTTGGTCAAGCAGGTTGAATCTTTTGTTCCTATGAACATTGAAGCTACAAAGGCACAGTTGAAAAGATATGGAGAAGAGCTTCAGACAGAGATTTCAAAGAAACAAAGGATTGATGATAAAGATGTTTCAGTTGAAGAAAAAGTTACTGAAGTAAAAGAAGAAGAGCCAGTAATAAGAACAGGAAAAAGAAAGAAGCAAAAGGCTAGGAAGGGTATAAATGTTGACAAGAGTCCACAAGGAGATTCAGAGACTGATGAAGAAGAATCAGTAGAAGCTATGAATCCTACTCCTTTGGATACAAAATCCAATATTGTGGCAAATTGGAAGATATTTCAACAAGGTAAAAGAAGCATTTATCAGATAATAAGAGCAAATGGAGCTGATACAGTTTATATGAGCTTTGGAGCTATGCTTAAAGACTTCATAAGAGAGGATCTTATTGAACTATATAGGTTGATTATGCAGAAATATGGAACAAATAGGCCTGAAGACGCTTATGACAAAGTATTATGGAGTGATCTCAGGGCTACGTTTGATCCACCTCTCAATGAAGATGCCATTTGGAGCTTACCACTATAGCAAAAGATAATCAGTTGGAGATATTATGATAAGTGTGAAGTACATTGTCTAACTTTGAAGGCATGTAGTATTTATATGCTAGCAGATAGGAAGTATCCTTTGTCTAAAGATGTCTGCCAAGTGATGCTAAAGATGAAGCTTTTGAATGGAAAAATGAATGAAGTTTGTTACAAACTTTTAAAGATGATTGAGAAGCAAGTTGGTGTTAAAAAGTGATGAAGTTATCAGTTGCTGGAGTTATGTTGGAAATTGTAGACTATAATGGAAGAGAGAAGGGTTTGAGTGTTGGCTAACCACCATACAACAAATGGTCATCAGTTCACCATGCTTAATAGGCATAAGGACTGTGTTAGCCTCAAAATATTGAGTCAAACAATGGAAGTTCGTTCATAATAATATTATGTC